>PVHY01007818.1:0-65137 GCA_004024945.1 Uropsilus gracilis | reverse complement strand
CCTCCCCCTCCCCTCCTTCCTGCTTGTCTGACTTCTACAATGGACCAAAGATTTATTAATACTAACACTGTGACTGTGACCCTGTCCTGTAGTTTACCCAGAGTTTACATTTTAGCCACATTGGGAACCCCTTCCCCCTTTAGGCAGCAGGAATGGCAAGTGCTTTAGTCTTTCCCTTTTGATTTCCTATGGGTCCATCTGTCCCTCCTCTTCTTCCTTTGACTCTCTCCTGACAATATTCCTCCCTCACTCGAAAAACTGAAACCCATGTCTTCAAAAACCTCAAAGTTTGAAATTTCATGTGGCTTGGATAAATTAGTTCTGGAATGCAAATATGTGTTTATTATTGACTGTCATGACAGCTTTAGAAGTGAAAATAATCCCTTACTCTTCCGACAGTTTTGCAAAATAATCTTTCTCAAGGATGACTCAAAATAATAGCCCTCCCAGAAAGATAAAGCCTATTTGTGATAATCACTCAGTTCTTTTGGACTATATGAAGAATGAATCACAGTGACATACATTATAGATAATGCAATAAATGGGACTATTACTTTTTTTTTTTACATTGTTTAAAAGAAAAACTCAGACTAGATCTTCCCAGATAGTTCTGCAATATGAGGAGTTATCCTAATCATGGTGGGTTTAACTGAATGTGATTTTCTCAGATACCTTCCCATGAATATGTGCTGCTTTCTAATGGAAAGATAAATATGCTTACCCATTAAATTTTAAAATTTTAAATAAGATTTAAGTGAAAATTAAATAAATTAAATTAAAATTTTAAAATAAAAGTTAAGTAAAAAAAATAGAGGAAAATCTAATAAGAGTTTAGTAGTGGCTTGTTGGCTGTACCACCTTTCTAGAATGTAGCATAACTTTAGGTAGCAATCATTCTTTTTATAATTCTTTTTATAATAATTGAATCCATAACCTCAAAAGTTACCATGTATTTATCTAGGGCCTCTCTTTAAATACTAAATAGGCTTTATTGATATTATTTATTTAGTTCTCTCAGAATTTCAGTAAGAAGAGTAAAATTATTTGTTCTATAGCAGAGATAGTATGTAAAAAATGTAAGTGGTATGTTTAAAATGATTCAGCTAAGCATAGATGTGGGAGGAGAATACTCATCTGCAGAGCCTAAAACATTCTTTATCGGTTATCGAGGAAAGGACACTGAGAATGCAAATGTGGATATTAAATAAGTTTTGCTAGCCCATAAAAACTGACTTGTATTTCAGAACTTTCCAGAAGCCAGACCTTTGTTTTTAAAAGGACACAAAGGCAAAAGTTTGGCACAGCTAAACATTACCAAAGTCTTTAGTGTGATTTGCTTTATTTTTTGAAGATACGTTTATCTTGAGTAATAGGCCTTCTGACTTTTAAGTAACTGAAAGTGCTGTTATTCTATAAATAACTATGCTCTGGTACAGAAGGGAGAGTTCTTGACTATAATACAAATAATATTTCCTCAAATACAACTGACATCTAAGCAGGACTGAGGAACTCAACAGTGAAACTGAACTCCGGTAATACACAAGCATAAAGTGGTTTAAAAAATGACAAAAGCCACAGTCACAAGAGAAAATCCTAACCAATTATTCCTAGTCTTCTATTCTCAAATTATGAGATATTTAAAAAGTTTTCTATGTAATGTCAATACACTAATATATAGTTTTATTTTTTTTAGTGTGAAAATAAAATATATGGTTTTCTATAAATGCCTTATCTCAGATGTTTTCCTACATCTTATGAAGTCACCATTTATTGCTTTCGTCAGTCTATAGGCTATTTACTCAATCATTATCTTCTGCATTGGAGATTTTGAATGGTTCTAGAAAATCTGAGACTTCTAAAAGAACCTCTGATTGAAAGCTTTCCTTTAAAAAATAAAATTGCAGACAGAAAAGAGATGAGGAGCACTCAATGAGATTTCTGAATAAATCTGCTCCAAATCCTCAGTGTAGATATGCATTTTTTGATTAGCCTATTTATTTTCTTATGTCTTTAATTTCTGGATAGTACTTCATTAGCCCTCTCAGATGTAGTCCTTGAAGTTCTCATACTACCATGGCACTCATGACCCTAATGTTCTTCCCTCCAGTTTTGACCTTTCTCCCCTCCACTCCCGATCTGCATACTTCAGATCTACCTTCAGCTTGCAAGTTTTGTTTTTTTTCTTGACCCTTTGTTTCATTTCTCTGTATTCCACATATAAATGAAACTATCAGATATCCATCTTCTGAGTTATTTTGCTTAGCATAAATAACCCCTTCCTTCTCCATCTATTTGCTGCAAATGGCATGAGTTTATCTTTTTTGATCATTGAGTAGTAGTCTATTGTGTATATTATCTATTTTCTTGATTATTTTCTTGATTATTCATCGGTTCTAGGTTATTTAGACTGGGGTTATACTTGGTTACTGTAAATAGTGCTACAATAAACATAGAAGTGCAGGTTTCCTTTTGGATTAGCATTTTTGCATCCTCTGAGTAGATTCCTAATAGTGGAATCACTGGGTTACATAGCATATTGAATTTGATTTTCAAATACAAAAAAATTAATAACTTCACATAAGGCTTTTTTTTCAAGCCTAGTTATTCTTCTGATATTGGAACAAATACCATTTCTTTCGTTGAACACCAGATGAATTATTGACTTATGTTTAGTTTCCACATTGCATATTGAATCTTAAATACCACACTGCACTGAATAAAATGAGAGCACACTAAAATATGAAAACTGAGTCCAATGGAAAGAACCAGAGTTATGCCTCCAGTATCACACATACTTGGAGAATAGAATACCTGAGCAAAAGCAGACTTATCCCTAACATTTTCCTTTTTCAAATTGATCTTATTCCCTGGAGTTGACTTTTTCAAAATTAAAAGGAAGTCCTTTGAATAATGGAATGAGACCAAAAATATTTGGAAATCATGATAGCAGAAAACCAGGGGTACCACGGTGGTAGTTGTGATGAGGTACCATACATCTAAAGAGGCTTGAGCCTATACCTCTGCATCATATGCATTATTGTAAGCCAATGCTACTCAACAAAAAGAGAAGAGAAAAAACAAAGAAAGTCTGTATGTCTTCTGGGTTCCTTATTTTCCAGTTGGTAGATCTCGGCACCTTTTTAAGAATCCATATTCAGTCTATAAAATCTGAGGGGGTGAGTGGTTTGCAGAGACTATAAGTTTCATCTCTAGCATTCCATAATTCTATAAAAGGGATAGCACTCAGGAAAGGTCAAATTTAATAAAGTAATACTAATGAGAGTTATATGAGAGATACTTCCTGCTAGACATTCTTAGCTTGCCCTGGAGATCAAGAAAAAAGAAGGATGGTCTTAAACAGTTGGGCAGAACCGCTCAGGTGTCAGAGGAAAAGACAAGTGTGGTTCCAGGTCTGATGTTATAGGTAGGTGTTGTTGGAATGGTGACAGACTAGGCCACTGCTATTCAGCACAAAGTAAAGACTCTTTTACACACATACCTGATGTATTTGTATGTTTAGCATCTCCTGTTGGAGAGAATACATAAGCGCACAAGGTTGTTATTAATTTACTTTGAAATGAATGTCTTAAAATGATTCATTATGGAATCTATATAAGCATGAAAACTGGCTATAAGTGCAGATGACATCATTTATTCAGTCTGTTCACAGTACCTGAACCTCTGCAGCAGTCCTTAAATCAGAAATCAGTGAGTTAGACTGATTTTCAGTGTTTGAGTCAGACTTAAGTTTTATTAATATTAAATTTTGCTTCTCTGCCTCACCCCTCACAACCTGTCTCTCTGAGCTGTGCAGGTTGATGGAATATGTTTAAATTGGGCACGTTTTGAACAGGATTTGAAATTCTGTGTGGGGCCCACACTCATCCACATTAATGAATGGCCTCATTAGATTGTCTCAGACACTGGGCAACACAGGAAAGTGGTATTGGGTACTAAAGTCAACACCCATTCTCTTTGTACCAACATCATATGGATGCACAAGCCCTAATCATGTGATTTTTTTTTTAGGTTAGGCTATTGCTTCTTTTGATCAAAGGTCAATGAACAAGATTTGGCTGACCAGTTAATAGGTTAAAATCATGAGATTTCAAAGCACTTTACAGCCAGTGGAGAGAAGCATACATTCTTGTTTAAAGATATGCTACAAACGCTTACCTGTATGATCAAACATGACTGCAAACAGAACCAGGTGATTGACAGACATGCCAAAGCAGATTCTGAAGTCACAATAAGGTAATTTATAAAACTTTAGGCAAATAATACAACAAGCAATAGAGTTATTCATGATGAAATCTATTCTACCTTTAAAATAATCAGAATAACAATAACCACTCATAGCTACTGCTGGGAGTGGTGAGGATTTACCTGAGTCTCTAGATCATTTATTTAATTCTTAGGTCTGGAGATGAGATCTAAAATTCCCATCATGGAATAAGACAAATGGCAGCCCCATATTGCTACTGAATATTCATCTTCCACTATCATGCATAACTCCCTGAAGGTGGGATTTATAAAAACTCCTATTGCAAAGTGAATTTTAGGCTGATGGGCAATAGTATCTGGCAAAAAAGATAAAGAACAACAAGCAGAGCCTGTAGTCACTGAAATTTAATTAACATAACCTTCCTCTTTTGAGAATAAAATCCAGAAAAATTTTGTGTCTCATTAAAAAAATGGCCTGCAATATTGTTTTAATTAAAACTGAAGAAGCCTCCTTATGCATGCTAAAATTTTAAAAGCTTAGCCAGCAGTAGTACATAATTAAAAGCTGATCACTTATGTCAAAGAAAATTGGTACCTGATATTTAGAGATTAATTTCCCAGTTCTTAAATGAGAAGGATCCCGAAAATCATAATCAAACGTTAATACTTTAGTTACCGAAAGCGGGAGTAATGTTCATTAAATGCCACAAAGTTCAAGGACCTTAAAATACTGACGATACATTAAGTATATCAAGTTCTTTAAAAATGTACTTGTAAGCTCTAAAAAACAAATTCTGGAAAAATATTACCTGTAAAAATCAATTGTTCCCCACTTATCTCTCCATTCTAACTAACATGTGTGACTCAAACCTGTAAAGTCTTGCTGTTTCTGTCTCAAGTCCATACCTTAAGGATGCAAAAATACATTTGCTTAGTTCAAATTCTGTATCAGTCCTTTTTATCGCTTATAAAATCCTATTTTCATAGCGAGTCCAGGCTTTTTTCTTTCTTGTTCCTTTTTTTTTTTTTTTTTTTTGTTATGGGGATGGTGTCGGGAGGAAGTCAAAGTCCCTGAAAGTATTTGCTCTAAGATATGAACAATACCATTAACGAGCAGAAATACAGAAATGGAGCTTTCAAATGAAGTAACACGTATTCTCAAACTCACAGAACAAGAATCCCCAAACTTGGGCTATTCCAGGACCTCCTCAAAGGTGGGAGTGGGAGAGGTGCGAGTTCGGGAGGGCCTCCACCCTCCCCAGACTGCAGGTGGTTCCCGGCTAGCGCCGCAGACAACAATGGCCAGGATGGGCTTTGCCTCAGTCGCTAGTTTGCCGAGCCGACCCTTGCCCAGAAGAAGAAAAAAAAAAAAAATCTAGGAATAAAAAAAAAAAAAGACAAAACAGAAAGAAAAGCGTGCGTTGGGCTACCAAGGAGACATTTCCTGCCAGTCCTAACATCTGATTCCTGTAGCCCAAAGATGAACCTGCTACCAATCAAGTTCCTGCGCAAGTTAGTCTATTTCCCGCAGCCCCTCCACCTGCCGGGGAGGTGCTCAACACACCCCAGACTTCCCTCCGGCGGCCCCCCGCGGGCTGCAGCAAAAAACTGGGCGCTTCGGCGAGGCGGGGGCGGGCGGCTGCCGTGGATCCGGCCGGCTACCGCCACTGCTCGGTGGCTTCCGATTGGCCACGACTCGAGCGGGAGGCTCGGCGGCGACGGGAGGCGGAGGCGAGGGCGGCGGCGACGGGAGGGGACGGGAACCTGGAGCGGGCCGCGCAGCCGGGCACCGCGTGCGGCGAGCGCAGGGAGAGCGGCGGCGGCGGCGGCTGCAGCTCGCCCGGGTCGCGTTCGCGGAGGCCAAGAGGGGCGCGCGGGCGGTGGCAGCGGGGGTGGGGGGGGGGGCGACGCGCGCGATTGAGCGGCGCGGGGCGAGGACCGGCGGGTAGGTGCCGGCGCGCAAGCAGCAAGGGCGGCCGAGGCAGCAGCTGCGCGGGACGGAGCCGCGGCGGCCCCCCGGCCTCACCCTCGCGCAGCCGAGGCCGGAGAACAGTCTCTAACTCGCCCGGAGACCGGAAAGGGGAGCGGATTAGCGGCTTTTAGCTCCCACAGAGCGGAGGCGCGGGCCGGCGGGACGGTTGCCCTTTGTAGGCGCAGCGCGCACGGCCCGGAGCACCCTCCCCGCGGCGCTCTCCCCGGCATCTCCGTCGCGCGGAGCGGCCCTGGCGAGGGAACCCGGCGGCAGCAGAACCTCTAGCCAGAAACCTCGCGTTGCGAAGCTCCTGGGCGCTCCCTTCCACCTCTGCATACTACACCGGCCGAGGTCCCTGCCGCTTGCATCCCTCTCAGCTTCCGCTGCGCTTTGGGCTGGAGCGGAGCCGCCTGCCTGCACAGCCACAGCGGCCGCCGCTCTCCCTGCGCGCTCTCCTCTCTCTCCTCTCTGTCCTCCTTCCCTCGCGCGCCTCTCCTCCCTCCCGCTCTCCCCCTCTCTCTCCCCCTCTCTCTCGCACAAACACGCGCGCACACACACTCACACACACACGCGCACGCCTTCCTCCCCGCCCCCTCCCGGCTCCTTGATCCCTCAGTCTGTTTTATTACTCCTGGTGCGAGTCCCGCGGACTCCGCGGCCCGCTATTTGTCATCAGCTCGCTCTCCATTGGCGGGGAGAGCTGAGCCGCGGAGAAGGGGGTGGGGTGGGGAGGGGAAGGGAAGGGGGTGGAAACTGCCTGGAGCCGTCTCCGCGCCGCTGTTGGTGCTGCCGCCGCCGCCGCCTCCGGCTCCTCGCTCTGCCCCTCTCCGCCTCCATGTGCCGGATAGTGGGAGCGCCGCGGACCCTGCTGCCGCTGCTGGCGGCCCTGCTCCAGGTACGCGAGCGTCCCCGCGGGCCGGGGAGCGGGCGGGGTGGGGCGGGCGGCGCCGGGTCCCTTTGTTCCCCGCGCCGCTGCGGGGCCGAGCTGCGCACCCGGGAAGGGAGGTGCCGCACCGCGCGACCGGGAGCTGCGCAGGCACGAGGCTTCGGCTGGGCGCTGGGACTGGGCGGCCGGGGCCGGCGAGCCTCCTGAGCCTGTTCCCGGCGGCTTCCGAAGGGGCCGGCGGCGGGCCGCTTCTGCGGCTCCTTCGGGGCCGGGAGAGCTCGCGGGAGGTGTCTCCAGACAGTAGAAAGGAAGGCAGGAGAGCATCCCCGTTTTGCAGTTCTCTAAGCTTCTCGCCCCATTGCACTTTGTCCAGATTTTTGTTTTATTTCTGCGGGGATGGGTCGCGAGTTTGCAGGAGCAATGCTCACTCTTGGTGTCTTAGTTACCGGGACTTGTCTCTACCCCACCACACCCTGGCACCCGCGCGCCTGCCGTGGGTGCCCTGTGCCTGAAGACTCCACTGTCCTATTGTCTCTACCCCACCCGAGTTACGTCCTGTTCGTTTGTCCTTTTGATTTGTTCTGTGGTCCTACCTGGAAAGAAAACCTTGCCCCCTTGCCCCGAAGAGTCTTTGCCTGCCGGCGCCTCCGCACCCCCCACCCCCACCCCGGGCCCCGCACGTCCTTTATCCCGCCCGGCGACAAGTTCCGTTACTCGGTGATTCCTCTGGCTCTGTCGGGCTGACCCTGCCCGGCGTGCGTCCTGCGGTCGCCTTCGCCGCGAACCTCCGCACTTGGCACACGATCGGGAGGGCAACCGCCTGCTTTTCCATGGGGTCGGTGCTCGGCGGCTTCTCCGCAGCAGGAAGCACCTGCTCCGAGCAGGTCGCTGGCTCCTTCACCAGTACGCGCCGCGTGTCCCTAGCCCAGGCGACCGCCCAACTTTCCCGTGGCTTCGGGCGGGAGAAGGCTCCGAGGTCCCTCCTGCCCGACCCTCCGGTGGGGCCGGGGAAGTAACACTGAGCTCCCCGGTCGCAACCCCCCGCGCTGGGCTAGAGCCGGATGGGGGTACAGTGTCTTCCCCCTCGCGCTATGGAGTCCCAAGGCGGCTGATGGAGTGGGGCGTGCCAACTCTCATTGCGGGGCACGGTCTCCCGGGGAATCCGCCCAACGGGTCCCCTGCGCACAGCGGGCGGGTGGCCCGCGGGTGGTCGCACGGGAAAGTGCGGGCGCGGCTCGGAAGTGCCGCTGTGCTGGGGGCGGCCGGGGCAGGAACAGATGGTGCTAATCCCCCGGCTCCACGGGCTTCACGGGTCAGGGCCTGGCGCGCTCCGGCCCCGAGGGAAGGGGCGGGGGAGGGCTGCGGGCGTCTGGGGCCAGACCGAGCCCGCGCGCGTGGTCTCGCGCCTTCTCCCGCCGCCCCCTAGAGAGGTGTGGGCCACGGCCGCGCCGAGCCCTGTCCATGGTGCGCCGTGGTGCGGTGCGCCCGGCCTGCCGGGCTTCTCGCCCTCTTCCCCCTGAGTCTTGCTCTTCCTCCACTTTCAGACTCTTTTCCTGCCACCAGGTCCTTGGCTGCGGGTCCCGCCGTTCCTTTCTCCTTTCTTGGGTTTCTCCTTTTGTTCCTTCGTCTCCCGCTGGTCTTTCTCCCCTTCCCCCACTCGCCAGTGCAGCGCCCCTCGGCTCTGTCCTGACTCCGGGTTTCAGAACTACTAGAGCAGATATTTGGCCTGTGCAGTTTTGGGGAGTGGATGGAATTTCTTCTAACTTGGGGGTGGAGACCTGCCAGTCACTTGCTAACAAAAGTGCCTCCTGTTATAAAACCGCCCTTTATTCTCAGAGCGCACACTCCTCATTCTTTCACCTCCTGTCACTTCATTTATTGTTTGTTCTTTTTAGATGGGTTTTATTAAAGAGGTTATGGTGAAGGGAAAGAAGGGGGGGGAAGCTACTTCAGGTGTTGGAAGTTAAGGGGAAGGCGAAATGAGCTTAAAAATCCTGTGTACATTCGATTCTTTTTCTTTTTGTTTTAAACAAAGGAGATACCATAGATCAAAGCATTTGTCTCTAAAAAGATTGCTTTTTGGACATTACTGAATGTTCGGACTTACTTCCAACTTACAGTAAGTCGTCAGAGTGCGAGTCCAGCAGCAGATGGTATAGTCACTGACTTAGTGATCTGAAAGTAAGTTCTAATTGAATACTGTGCAGTGAAGTAGGGCAGGAAGCATTTTTGACCGCTTGTACCGTTGGACTAAGTGGAGTTCCACTAGAGTAGTCTCATATCCTCTTTGAATCCTCTGCCCTGAAGTTTGGTGTGAATCTTTTGTCAATCTTTTTTTTTTTTTTGAACATTTAGAAGTACCATTTATACATATCAAGTAAATGTGCTTATTTTCCCTATGGTATGTTCTTTCTCAAATTCATCTAGTCGAATGTTAACTTTTGTAAGTCTTCAAGAACTGGGAAATTATAACTTTGTCATCAAGTTTGTGGGTGCAAGGCTAGCAATATCGTTGAATGATTTGATGATTTGCAAGGTCATTAGGAATGGAAGCAAAGCAGTTTATGCAACATGAGTTTTAGGGTTAAGTGCACCATATGGATTGTGCAACTGAGATTCAAAATGACATTGGGCTAATGGTCTGTTTTAGATACCCGGACAGCAAAGACCTATCTGCAAGGTGAAAATGACCCCTCCGCAGTCATCTACTATTAAAAGTCTAGCTTTTTTCAGTCCCAGACTAAGGAGCCAAGAATATGAAAATATTTACTAATGTCGTTATGGGACAACCTTATTTTTTCAGGCCAGTTAAAGAGAAGCAATAGAATATTCAAAAGGATGTTTTGCCTTTATTTTTAAAATTTTGCTATTCAGTTTTAACATTTTTCTCTCTTCATTTTAATTTAAGGTATTTATACTGTTCTTCACATTACAAAAAAGCAGCATTTGAGCATTGACATCAGTGATACCAGAAGTCACAAAGTTAATGCAAGTTTCCTTTTAAATTATTCAAGTGGCTTTCAAATCCTAAATAGATAAATCAGCTGGGGGGGGGGGTTGCATATTTTTATTTTTATTGCCTCCCCAATAATTAACAGACCTGTTGTGTTTGTCTGCTTCACATTTTAATTTCATGGCTCCGTTGTTCTAGTTTCAAATGTACTTTTGTGTGTTATATAGCAGCATCACAGAGATTATCTTAAAAGATAGTCTATATTTTTTGTCTTATCACATGGGTTTTGCTTTCAACCCTGGATGGGCACCTGTAAGAAATAATGTGTAAGTCCTAGGTGACATGTACCCATTACTTGTGGACTTTAAAGAGATTAATATTCAGCACATGAAGGAAGCATACAAAGAAGAAACTTTGTTTTAGGATGTGGAATATATAAAATGCATAACTGTAGTATAAAACGTACTGATTCTCAATGTTTATTTACTTTGTGACAAATTCTTGTGCAAAGTAAAGAAATTCATATACTTGGTCTTCACAGATTAGTCTCTTTGTTAGATATAGCTGTGCTTTTTCTTTTCTCGTTTTGTGGCATTTCTTATTTTGTGGTCATTACTAGTAGGTTATGCATTACAAACAATTGGTGTGGTTTGAAATATAATTGTGTGTTCTAAAATATGGTGGACATATTTTTAAAAAGTTATCTTACACACATATACACATATATCAATTGCAATTTCAGATTTTACGTGATATGTCCTTTTTTGACTTTCATATTCTTTGAAGTTTTCCTTACCCTTTTTCTAAAAGATTGAATTAAGATTTTAAGAGCAAAATCTTTTCAGATAGTTCAGATAGAAAATTCTTTTCAGATAGACTTCTTGGAACAGATTATTTTAGTTACAGTGTGTAACACCAAACTGTCCTTAATTTCTTTTTTCATTGAAAATCTTCAATTCTTAAATCTGATGTGCCTCATTAAATTTTAGGGTTATTAATCTGGAAATGCTAAGATTTGAAGCCACAGTTAATCTTGCTTTAAAAAGCCTTAAAGAAATCCTTAGTAACTCAAATCCCCATCCTGTTTTCAAAGGGATATGTTTACATTAGAAGGGTGACTTTAAAAATAAAGTCAGCTATTATAAGAATTGTAGTATTTGTATATAGGCTCTACCACTTTGCACAAGTTAACTTTATTTAGATTTGTTCTTTTTGTTCACATGAAAAAAGTAATCCAGGTTAAGCTGAGCACAGTCTTGGGTGACTTTTTATCAACTACTTAACAAGTATAAAGGATTTGGAATTTTCCATTTAAATAAATATTTCAATTCAGCCTTTAGTATACCTTATAGAGCCAAAGTATTTTCAAGTCGGGTTAAGAAGTATAACAGCACATAGTTTATATTAACAGATAACACATTTTGTCTTTTTTTTTTTTTTTTACTGTTGACAACTGATTTTGTTTTAGCTTCTCAGCAAATTATATCCATTAATTTGAGCATATGTTATTTTTTGAGTATTTAGCTAAATGTAGATATGTTTTAATTAAACCTCTTCATGCCAAAGAAGTAGCATAGATGAATCTTTAATAAGAGGTATACTTTCTGTATATGTAGATTGATAGGTTTTAAATAGGTAGAAGAGAGTACTGGAGCCAACTGGTACCTTTTGAGAGTTTTGGATTTAAGATTAAGATTTGTGCTATAATAGTTTTAAAAGGCAAATCTAGTTCATACATAATAACTCCTTACTTTTGATTCCTTGTTACTCTCTTTAGTCCCCAGTCTGTTTCCTTTTCTGAGATTTCAAATATATTTAGAGCAACCAATATATAGGTTGAGGATTTCCAATGTCTCCTGCAATGTTTACCACAGTTTGAGTGTGTTTGTCATCCAAGATAGTTAGGACACCGAGAGTGTAATAGCTTTGTTTTGTGAAATGAACTCCCTTACACAGTGTCAAGGGCAAGAACTAGTGTCAAGGATGGGAAACCTGGGGTTCTAATCTGTTCCAGATGTATTTTACTTTCTTAAACGCTTGTGACCTCTTTTTCCTCAAAAGTAAAATCTTGGACCTGGTTGGATTAATTGATTTCCTAATAGATACTGTTAAGTTCTGTGACTCTTGGGCTGCTTAAAAATGTCTCAAACATTCTTCCTTTTCAAAGAATTTACAATGACTTCAGGCAAGGATTTTCAGGTATTCAGTACACATGTGGAATGTGGTTTTTGAAGGTTATTAGCAGTGGTATATATCATATCTGCTATGTTAGAGGTCATCTGTATTTTTTTTATAAGCTTGATTTTAATTTATTTTTTTCCTATTGACGATGTTACTTTTAACACTAAGAGAAAAAACTGGGAGTGGGGGGTGGAGAATGGGTTAGAGTCAAAGGAAGATAAGTATAATGTTTCTAAGAATAAAAACTACTTTCATGCTTTCATGTTTCTTTGAGGGACTATATCCTCCATGAAAACCATTGAATTGAGTGGTGTGGGTCAACTTTCAAAATAGAGGTGGGTCAGCATTAGAAATATAGCCCTTAAACATAACAAGTTCTGTAGTTAATTTTCAACAGATGTGTCTATAAAACACATTTGTGATATATAGATAACACACAGATATGTACAAACATAGGGATATGCATTGAAACATTATTTATAATAACAAAGCATTCTGTTAATTGATCTCTGAAAGTTCATCAGTTGGTATTCACATAATAAATTATGGTTGATATGCAGTTAGATTTGAGAACCCTACGAGTGGAATAAAATATTTTAGGTATAGTTAAAATCATTGTTAAACCAACCAGTGCTTTTAGCATAGTCGTACCCCTAGAGAAGCTACAGGATAGGGCAGTTAAAATAATAAGTTCAATTTCAAATTCGGAGTGGGGAGAAATTGGAAGATCACAAATGTAAGCTATAGCTAATGAATAAAAAAATCAAGTGGGGTAGAAACAAGATGAAGTTGAACTTAAACTAAAAACCACCTAAAGTTAGGTTAAGAATAACCTTGAATAGCTAAAACTAGGTCCAAAGGGATTGGCTAAATTAGTGGATAGGTAAATAATTGATAGGTTTCCATGTTGTATCATGGATTGACCCCACTGTCCTGAGTTACCTATACTTGAGAGATTATGCTGATTGGTTAAACTATTGTGATATTTTTTGCATTCTCTTTTCTGAATGAACATTCAGTATTTCATCTGTTCTTGTAGTGAAAGTGTAGCTAAAGCAAAACTTGCTAGTGTCCAAAGTAACATGGAATTGTATGTTCTGGTCCATTACTTTGTTAACTAAACCTTTTATCTTAGATTTTTTGCTAAGTAGCTTGGCAGAATTATTTATATAATGATTTTAAAACAGCTTGAGGTCTTTACGGAGGGACCATTACAAGTACAGTGTGGCGTTTGTAATAGTATAACTTGAAGAGGTGCTTGATTAATGAGATGGTCTTTATTTTCTTTCATAAATATAACTATAATAAAGACAAATACTGGAGCAATGTATCTGTGTTTTACATAGATATATATTTAATGTTGGCTTATATGTTAATTTAAAAAAAATTACCAGAGTAATTTATCCTATCTACAATAATACATTCTAGTTTTAATATTGGGTTTTGTGTTAAGCAGAATTTTACTTGATCATCATAATTAAAAATTTTAAAAGCCACATTCCCCTATCCCCCTAGTCTGCTATGTTATTTGTTTTGGTGGAATAAAGAATTCGTTAAAAAAAACAAAAACAAAAACTAAAGAGTCATAATTTGGAATATGTATTATTCCAGAACTTACTGGAACTGGAAATTCGATATGACTGTTCTTTTCCTCATTAAAGTTAATTTTTAATTTATTTCCTTTGTTGCATTAAATATGGAGCTTTTATATTACTGCTTTCAGTAAGGGTCGTGAGGATACCCTTTCAATTTTTTCCCACACATGCAATTCTAAGATTTTTCATAATTTATTGTAAGTAATTGTCAGCAAGTCACTCATGAAACTTAGGAGAGCATATATAGCAAAGAAAAAAACATTGAAACTTTAAATATTTGTTGTTACCTCTTCAAAACTCTTAAAAAGTAATGGTAATATTAAACCTTAAAAATGAAAAGTGAAGTATTTTTCTTTCCAATGAAGAGACTGTGTATGTTATCTCTTCTTATAACTGTTATAGGTGACTTTAGTCCCAATTTGGAGATGATGAAACTGGAACTCAGACTTTGTGGTGTTTGGAAAATCCAGAGCAAAACCACATCTATTGTAGTGCAGTTAAACTTGACTGCAGCAAAGCAGGTGACCTCCCCTTCCCCTGGCTGGGACATCACTTAGTTGGAGAAGCCTTTCAGCTCTTTTCAATTCTATTGATAGGAATTGGGTAAAGTCGTTAACTTTTGAGTTTCATATTTCATTTAATATTTAGTCTTGACTACATATTTTTATTCATTTTGGCACCTGCGACCAAAATGTCATGCTTGGTTTGAATTTTCACTAATTTCTTTTATGCATTCTCTTAGAGAAAGAAGGAAAATTGTAGTGAAATAGTTCATAATTAGTTATATCATGTTCTTAACATTGCTTTGCTCAAATAGTATGCTCACAAGCATTTAAAAATAAACTTTTTGTTTATGAATCTTGGAACTTGAAATATATTCTGAAAGCTTAGATATATATCTTCAAGGTATACATTTTTTGAAACTTTTGACACTCTTTTCCATGAATGGAAATTTAAGGGTTTCTATCACTAAGTTTTAAAATGTTTTAATATTTAATGGCAATTAACACTGTTCTAAGTTTAATGGAAATCAAAACTTTTCTAAGTTTTAATACCTTAAATTACTTTTGTCCCACACATGAAATTATTTGTACTCTTTTAAAACATACATGTCCTCATCTTGAAAGGAACTACCAGAGACACTTTAATGCCATTGTTTTGTGGAAAGATACCACACTGATTTTTTTTGCTGCTGACCCAGTGAGTCTAGAGCAGTTTTGTTTGTAACACGATCTATTGTTGGAGGGTGAATGCACTTTGGTTTAACTATACTCTTCAACAAAATGTTTGTTGGTTGATGACCTCTGAAATATTGAACTCTGATGTCATGACACAAAAACCATTAACTTTATTAAGTTTATTATGACCTACTTCTGTGTAATATAAATCTTTAATAAATAAGAGAGGGGGCCCACTTCAACTATTTTGAGGGTTTTTGTTTTGTTTTGTTTTGTTTTGTTTTTTTTTTGGTCTTTTTTTAATAGGTTAACACAAAAGTTCAAAGTCTGAAGTTTATTCTTTTATGGCTTTCTGGTTCCGTAAATAAAAGATAATGTGTTTCATGTAACCCAAATAATTCATCTTTGCAACTCTTTTGGCACCTGCTCCAGTAGAGTCTGTTTTGTGCCAGTCTCTCCAAGATTGGGTTCCATTGTTCTGCTTCCCACGTTGTTTCAGGGAATTCAAGATTTTAATTATACACACATATGCACAAGCACACTCACACTTAATGGAAGTAGCAGACCCATACGGGAATGTGTCTGCAGAATGTCTTAAGTGAACATTCTATACTGTGTAATCGGCACCAAGTCTACCAAAATCAGTCAAGCAATACCAGCATCCCAGGAGTACCCTTTTCTAATTTTAACCATTCTCCAGTGGTAACTAATTACTTGACTTCTAAAAACAACAAGTATTTCTGCTTATCCCTGTACTTTATGAAACCATATACTGTATTTTCTTTTTGTGAAACCTTCCACTTAATTTGTCCACTTAACTTTTTTATTTAGCCACAAAATTGGGAAAGGGTCATGAGCACTAAACAAATGCCTGGGGAGTTAAAGAAACTGCAAATTGATTACAAAGAAACAGATTGGTTGTGGGCAGAAGTAACTTGCATGTTTATGGTGTTAAACTATGAAATATCTTGGGGGGGAGGATTTTTCTACTCATGTTTCTTCTGTAATTCTGTTAAGTTGGTGGTATTATTTTAGCCAAAAACCAAAGACTTGAAATTCAATAAGTTATATAGCCTCTTTTGCCCTTCCCTTTATCAGAGGAGGATGGAGGCGAAGATCTAAATGTCTTTTTGACTTGAAGTCTTTAAGCAAAAGATTTGAGCATTAACAGATTTTAATCTTCAGTGATGCATCTTAATACCTTCTGAGCTTATTAGTGACCCACTTCTCAATGAGGTCCTACCCAGATTTATTTTTAATTTATAAAAGGTTAAATTGAGGATTTATAATGCCATACACTGGTAAGTCTCCTGATTGGGGGGGGGAGGGTTGGTACTGAAGGGGGAGAGGCGGAGCGGGTGCATCTTTAGGAATAGTTGACTCTCTTGTGCATGTGTGTGACTTTTTAAAAAAGGTCTGAGAGGTTCCATGAAGGATGCAGAATGCTATACTCTTCCCAAGAGCTTTCTAGAAGTTTTCTCTCAGTTTACAGTAGTCTTGGAGTAGATCTAGATTCTAGGTAGAGGATCCCACGTGTAATGATGAGGTCTGAGGAATCAAATTCTAAAGGTAATTATCCACCAAGGATTTGTATTCTTCAAAGCAGTTCTATCTTATTTATGTTCCTGACACATGTGTATTTTATTTTACAATTTTTTTTTTTTTTTTGAGACTAGGTCTCGCTATGTTTGCCCCTGGAACCTCAGGCTCACATTACCCAGGGTACCAC
Source organism: Uropsilus gracilis (assembly GCA_004024945.1). Lineage (NCBI taxonomy): Eukaryota > Metazoa > Chordata > Mammalia > Eulipotyphla > Talpidae > Uropsilus > Uropsilus gracilis. The sequence goes on along the minus strand of PVHY01007818.1, from coordinate 48,419 downwards.
GGACTCAAGCAATCCCTAGCCTCAGCTTCCCAGGTAGCTGGGATTATAGGTGCGTACCACCACTCCCAGCTATTTTTTTGGGAACTAGGTCTCACTACATTGCCCTGAGTGGGACTCGAACTGCGATCCTGGGTTCCAGCTGCGGCTTCCTAGATTGCCGTTTACAGGTATGCACCACCATGACTGGCCTGTTTTACAATCTTTTTAATGGTTGTGCTCTGTGTGGCCTCAGCCTGTTGGTAATGTGCATTTCACCTGATTTTTGCCATTACTTTTTTTTTCTTCCCATAACATAAAAGTAATTGTTTACATGCAGTGTTTGTGTTTGGGACATTAAATTTTCTTTACAACTCTCTTTTCTATTTGACAGATAACTAAGAACATTTGGGGAGAATATCATAAACATTGATTTAATTTACAAACTGATTTATAGTTAAGTACCTTGTAAATGAAACTGAATTAAATCCATAATTTGGTTTATGATCTTCCCTTTGAGTGAGACCTTATTATGAGGTTATATTTAAAAGGAGGGTAGCTGTGTATTTCAATGTTGGTGATAATCGACTATTGTATATCTCTTATAACACTTTATGACCTAAAATAAAATTCTTTTAGATGACAGAAAGGTTACATTTTTCAGTATTTGCTTATGTAGCAAAAATTGTCACGATGGTGATTCTATATTTTTGGTCTTGATTCTTCTTAATTAAAATGAACATTTTACATGTGTATTATATAGTATTTGTTTATATATATAGTATATTATATACACACAGTGTGTGTGAGAGAAGCGTGGTTTTGAAATACTTTGGAGGGTGAACCAGAATATAAATTGAGTTTATTTACTTTGACACACTGTCATCTCATGCTATATTATATTTTATTTATGATTTTTTCATATTTAGATATTTTAACCATCTGAAATTTATTACTGTGTGTGATCAGAAGGTCATGCTTTTATCCTGCCTCTTAGATCTTATACACATAACACACATATACAATACATGACTGTCTTGTCAGGTAAAACTTGTTTTTCTCAACTGAAATTCCTCCTTTATTAAGTAGAGTATTCCCATAGATATTTGGATTTCCTTCTTTTTCTTCCCTGTCATATTGATTTAATTGCCTAGAGAGGCAGGGTGACATGTTTATTAAGAATAAGGACTTTGGAGTTTTGTATACTGGTTCTGATACTAAACATTTATGAACTTAAATAACACAACATTTTTATATATACCCACTTATAAAATGGAGGGTATAAATATTTTCAGCGATAAGCTTGTTAGGAAAAGTAAGGGTAGTATAGTTAATTCATATAGAAAAATGCTTTCATTTAGTAAGCAAGACGTAAGATATTTAATTGAAGATTTTAGGTAATAGTCATTACCAGTTTTACACACACACAAAAATGAATGATTTAGTTATTTGACTAAGTGTGAGTACTTGAGATGTGCAAGTAAAGCTCTGTTCTGTGTTCAGGGTTACAGCCAGAAAACTTGTCACTGCATGGATGACCACTTGAAAGTCAGGATTAGACATCCCTAGACTCCACTTGGAAGTCAGGATTAAAAGACATTCATTTTAACTTTACTTCTTAAATTCTAAGAGATTTGTATATGCTTATGCAATTAGGGAAGATATTAATACCTATAATTTGTTCCCTTATATATGTATAGATTTATTCTCTAATGTCTATTCCCAAATATAGATATATATTCCCATATATGTGTATAATAGGTATATATAATATGTGTATATATATATATATATATAATATGCATGATGATATTCTGCTAGCAGCTTCATTTTTGAATTGTAGATGATCAAACAAGAATTATTATGATGTCATCCTCTAGGTCTGTCTCTGCCCCTTTGGTTAAGATAACACTGAATGATATTAGCACAGAATCTGAGAAAAGATGCCCATGGTTTCATTTTTCTTATAACTAATGATGAATTGATGATTAAATACAGGAAATGTGGTTTTTAGCTTAGTTTCATTCTGTCCTTATAGAGCACAACATTTCTGAATAATTTCTTAATTCCAGGCACTGTTCTATGCATTTTCTGTCACTATTTGTACACTTGTACACACACACTCCTAACTCATATATGGGACACCAGAGCTCAGATAGTATAAACTAAGATGTCCGAAATTATCTGTGATAGTACTAAGATTTTGTGCAAGTAGCCTGATATCAGATATTTATTTGAGTGCAGGTTAAAAAAAAATTAAGACAGTATTGACATCCAGTATGACTTGTATATTTATGAATATTATGAACCAGTTTAAACAATAATTAATACTATGTAAATACATCCATATAAATGCCTACCAGGGTTAGGAACTGAATATGGCCAGAGCTTGCAAGTTTCTGGAGTATTAATCTTGACCTCCATTCCCTCCTCCTTCACAGAAGTAACCACTATCTTAATTATTCTAATAATTAATCATCACTTGATAGCTTTGCCTTTATGTGTATACTACATTGTATATATATATATATATATATACACACAGAGAGGTGTTTTATATCATGCATATGCATATTTTTATATCTAGCTCTATGTATATATATATTTGTGTGTGTGATTTGCTTCTGCTCAGTGTTATGTCTGTAAGATTCATTCAGTTGAATTGCATAACTATACTTTGTTCATTTTCACTGCTCTAGGGTGAATGCTATGAATATGATACAGTTTACTTATTCAATTTATTGTTAATGGGCTTGTGTGTGTGATTTCAGAAGTTTGCTGCTATGAATATTCCTGCGCAGGCCACTTGGGCATAAGTGCTAGTTATCCTCAAGGGCTGCATTTTTGAAACATTCACTTGTAGAAGAATCACTAGAAACTTTGATAAAACATTGATTCCTGGCTCCACCCCCTGAACTTTTGAGTCAGTAAATCTGGGGTGAGCATGAATATTTGCATATCAGGAAAGCTCTCAAGTGATGGAATGCTGATCTGCTCAGGGGACTGCACCAAGGAGGAACTGCTGGGTTGCTAGCTGTGTGTTTATCTTTGCTAATAAAAGAGTGTTTCCACAACCTAAGTGCCAAAGTCAGGGGAGTGGATTCTCGTACATACACAAAGGAATAATTTTCAGATTATAAACAAACATGAACCCTGGCCATTTGTGACAACCTATATGGAACTGAAAGGGACGGTGCTAAATAAAATAAATCAGAAGGTGACGACAAATACTAGATGATTTCACTTATGTATGGAACACAGAGAAACAAAACAGAGGTTCGGAAAAATCAAGCAATAAACTCTAGAAATCAGACTGTGGAATTGAAACTACGGGATATTGAAGGGGAGAGAGGAAAAGCAAAGGGGAGGATGCACAGTGGACTGTAGAAGGTTGAGGTTGCCTTGGTGCAGGGTGTATTTTAATGCCTTTGAATCACATGCAGTGTTGTAAAACAGTGTTACATATATATAGGTATATATTTATATACAGAGGCATTTTTTATTATGCATATGTATAAATGCATCATGCATATGGATGGCATATGTATATATGTGTGCTTATAATTATAAATGTAAAATAAACATATAAAATATATTTAATATATAAGTATACAATATATAAGCATAAAATACATTAAATACATATATACATTTGTAATTTATACATATATTTAAAGGAAAAATATTTTCAGACTCTTCCATCAGACCATGTACATATTTCTATTTTTTCTGTAATTTTAGCATACTTGTGATAAAGTTTAAAATTTTAACTATATGGTAGACTGCATAGTGATAGCTCTCTGGTTTTAATTTGCATTTTCCTGGCTACTAATGAGGTTAAGATTGTTTTAATATGTGTTTTGGCCTTGCCTTCTTCCTTGAAGGATCTGCACAAATCCTAGACTCTCAGGTGACATTAATAACTTGTCAGCAGCTTGGCCTTGCTGTTTCCTGTCCATTCCCACTGCCTAACTCTTTCAGTCATAGTTTGTATGATGTGTTTCCAAGTATTGTGAACATTCTTGAAAGCTGACTTGTGATTAAATCTAACACTTACTGAGTGCTTACTGTGTATCAGGCCAAGCATTCACCTGCATTGTCTCTTGTAATCTTCATGTAAGACCCCTGAGATAGGTAGGGATTGTTGTCTTTATCACCATTGCAAGTGTCTGAATGAAACCTGGCTTAAGTCATTCACCTGAAGGCACACCTCTGGGAGGTGGTGAATGGGGGGCATGACTGGTATTTTGTGTTCTCCTTGGAAGTCTGGGTGAGTGGCTGCAGTGTCAGCAAGATACAAGATTTTGAAGGATTGCAACCTGGAGGAGGATTGAACTTTAGAACGAGGGCTTAAAGGATCTCACTTTCAGAGAGCAGAGTTATGGGCCATGTGGGAAATGGGAAGGTCTGGCAGAGTGAGTTCTAGGGTAGGCTACTGTGCCAGCAGGGAATTCCTGTCATTGACCACATTCCCCTTGTTGGTGATTTTAAGAGATGCGGGTGCTTGATGACACTGATTCACCTGTTTTCCTGACCTCAGTTCATACTTGGTATAGAACTGGTAACCACTCAGTAATCCAGAAATAAATGTGACTTTCTCTGACCCATGGGCTTCCCCAAGCACTTGAAGAGTCCTTGGGGACTTCCAGACTCACACAGAACCTGAGTGCATTTGTGATGTGGCCGGTCATTCTAAGGATGTTATTTGGTCTAACTTCTTTTTGGTCTTTTAGTCTTGGGCCTTTGTGTATTCAGTAGTATCACAACTTTGTAGGTAATGTTGTTGTCTTTGAAGGGACTTAATAAAGAGTGCCTATGCACTAAATTCTGCACAAATAAGAGTCAGCAGATACAGAAGCAAGGTATTACCTTAACTGCTAATGAAGACAAGGAAAGGAAATGAGACTTCAATAGTTAGATCTCAGAATTAGCTCCCTCTTGACCTCCCATCTTTAACAATGCTGGGTGATGGGGCCAGCCACCACCCTTGGATTCCTGCCCCTCAGTATTTGCCCTGAGTAAACAGGCTAGCTCCCAACAGAGAGAACAGGTGATTGGGGGCGAGTCTCAGTGTGCCCAATGGTTTCATTCAGACTTTCCAGAGAGGTTAACAGAGGTCAGTGTTGATATTGCTGGTGTACCTCTCTTTACCAGAAGGTAGGAGATAAGGGTTCCATGAAAACTTCCCCAGATTTTGGATGAACCATCGAGTTTATGTTCTTGACCATCAGAAACAGTCACCCTTGGAGAGAGAGAAATAGACCTCTGTCAAGATAGTTTTGCTCTCAACCTCATGAAATTTTATCTCTGTCCCTTTACCTTTTTAAAGAGCCCCTAACCAAATGGCACAGGCAAGATGACCACAGTAGCAACTGCAGTCTACAAAGCTAGCCCATTCCTTTTTCTGGAGGAATTATCTTTAGAGAAATTAAGAGCCCACCACTTGTCCTCAGTGTTCCAGAGACACCCATCAAGAGCTTGATTTCTGAGGAAAAGATACACCCTGGGTGGAGAAAACCTTACCCCCTCTGTAACCTGATTGTTAGTCAAGTAAAGCCCTATGTAGTAATCTACAACCTTTCAGTCAAACACAATTCAAAGGGCTGAGAAGACCTAAAAGAGCATGGATATGCTGCATAAAAAATGAAAGACACCTTAAAAAAGATGAAGATTGCTAACATTGGGTATTTCTGAGTTACACAAGTGACCGCATCTTTTTTTTTTTTTTTTTTTAGGACTAGGTCTCACTATTTTTGCCTGTGGAATCACAGGCTCACATTGCCCCGGGGTACCACAGACTCAAGCAATCCCCAGGTAGCTGGGATTACAGGTGCACGCCATTACGCCCAGCTATTTTTTGGGGGACTAGGTCTCACTACATACCCCTGGCGGGACTCGAACCGCAATCCCTGGCCCCAGCCGTGGCTTCCTAGGCTGCCGTTCACAGGCATGCGCCACCATGACAGTGACAGCATCTTTACTGGGCAGTTTTCTGAAAGAAAACCCAAAATGCTTTCCCTCCCCCCCAGGTAAATATAAGCCACCAAATTTAACCTCCTGTTGGGAGCCTCTTTCCTGATGGGTATCAGTTTGCAACCAGCACATTCAAACCTTGTAATTTGCCTTTCCCCATGGGCCCCTTGAGACCGACAGCTTGGTGCTGACAGGAGTGAGGGCTCACCCAGGTGTCTTGCTGCTTGGGAGCAGGTGTGGCCGTTATGGTAACTCTTTCTGTGCTGCTGACTGTGGTCTTGCTTTGACCAAAGAAAGTCACCTGCAAGGAAATACTTCTCTCTCATTTATAAAGTCCGATCCACACCACTTGTGAAGACTGACTCTCAAGCTTATGTCTTCTCTTCCTTGCCTCTGATTATGGAGCAGAATGTGAGGCAGCCAATCAGGCCTGTGAGGCCTTTCATTAATAAACTGAAGAGCCTGGAAGACTCTTGAACTCATTACAAATAACAAAGATTAATCTGCCCACTATCCTTTAAGCAATAGATGTTGAGATAATTCTCCTTTTCTGTACCTCTTTTGTCTCTATTCAGACCTCTGGGACTCATGGTCATCTCTGAAAGTTCTGACCTGCCTCAGGTTGTAGTGAAGGCCAAACTGTAATAGCGTTCACCTGGATGTTTCCACCACCATTTGATTAAAGCCACCTGTATGTCCAAACTCTTTTCTGAGATCCTTGACCTAAGGTTCTCCAGGAATCCTGAGATTCATTGTCTTTGTTCCAGGTCCTTCTGCTGTAAACAGTCGCTTTCCTGGAGAATAGCCACTGTAAGTTGTGGTCACATATCAAGATTAAAATACCCTGTGGTTTAGGAATTGCAGTCTCTTGATGCTCAAAGCCACCTGTCCAACTGTAAAAAAATAGCCGCACTGCACAATTAAGGCTGCAAACCACAAGTCAAAAATGGGGCAGCACCAGAGCAAAAGGCTTCCTCCTTTGCTTGGACCTCACTACCTCCATGAGTTATTTTCTTTCCCAATATTGGACTCCGTTTGCATTTATCAAAATCATTAAAGTCTTTGAAGGAACTCAGTAGTCCATCTCCCTGAACCAGGCCCTCTGACCCAAGTGAAATATAAGCTAGAAGAGTCCACAGGTAGGAAAAGAAAGTATGACCAGAGTTCTGACAAGTGTTAGCCTAGCGGGCCTGGCTCCTACCTGTGGGCATTCCTGTTGTTAATGGGGAGCCCCAGAATTCCAAACACCTGCTTACTCAGAGGTGCCAGCACTCCCCCCCCTTCCCCCAGTGCTGCAGGGATCTTCAGATTCCCAGCATTGAAAATGAAATCACCATGCTTGTTTTCTGTGGACCAGAGACTCCCAGGTGGGAAGGGTTAGACAGGTTGGGTACCAGCTGCTTGATTATTCTTTTGAATGCAGCCTTCAGGTAGTATCAGCGTGTTCCTTTTCTTGCTAAGGCAGAAGCTCTTTGGTCTCATGAACTGTTTACACTCTGAAAAGTTATCACCCTAGTGGGCTTTTATAATGTGATATCTATCAATGTTTTGTGTGTTAGAAATTAAACGGAAAAAATGTATAATTTATGTGACATGCTTAAAATATGAATCTCATTAATCCATATCATACACACCAATTTTTATGAAGAAACATTATTCTCTCAAACAGAAAAACAAAATTAGTGGTAAGGATAGCATCAGGCTTTTCACATTTTGCAAAACCCCTTAATATCTGGCTTAATAGACTACAGTTGTGTTTTTGTTTGTTTTTGTATCTACTTCTGCATTTATTCTGTTAAGGCATCACACATCACTTAGATTCTAGAAAACTCCACTTCGCACATGTGAGAGAATGAGAGAGAAAAGGCAAATAACATAATTATGAAAATAATTTTGCCTTTTCAGATTCTCTGATGGATCTGAGACCACACTTTGAGAACTGTCATTTAGGGTATGACAGGTGGAGTGGGAAGGGGTGGGAGTATTAAGAGTTAGCAGAGTTCCTTCTGCATTGAAAGAAGCATTAGGAGGGGAAGAAGCATTTCCCTTCTACAGTTTGCAATAGCAAAACTGTCCAAATGCCAAACTTAAATCACTCATGGAGGAAAAGAATGCTATTCTGAGCCCCTGAGTTGAGATTAGAAGTGATGACATTGGCTCTGTAACCTCTTCATTAAGCATGCAGGGCTTGTGGGTTTACTTCTTTATTACTTAACCTACCAGAACACCCTTGGACTGGGTGCTGCTTTGGGAACAAGTGTGCGGGAATGACTTTGAACTCTGATGTTATTGACAGTGCCCTCTTTTCACAGCAGTACATTTCTGGAAGCTGTGCTATGAATGTTATTTTCTCACAAGAATAATGTTATAATTGGTTTGGGTGTATCTTATCAAGAACTCAGGGTTAGATAAATCATCACGATGGCCAGCTATTAAAATTAAATCAGAGTTATGGGGACTGTAAATGGCTAACCATTTTTTACAAAGTGAAACTGTGCTCCAGGTTTTATGAAATGGAGCCAAATTGTTCGTGAACACAAAGGAGTGCTGATGATAGGAAGTGTACAAAGAGGCAATTACAGACTAATTACTACCTCACCAATGTTTCCTACTGCCAATTAGTAGACTAATCCTGATATATATTTACTGATAATTCCCTCCCCCCCATTTTTGGGGTAGATTTTGGAGTGGTTATGGGAAATTTGATCCAGTGACCCCAGAAACTTAGAAGAGTTTGACCTCACATCTTTTTCTAATATTGTCCTTAATGAACAGATAAGACAAAATTATCCCATGACCGCATATGTGGGAATCATCTTTATGAAAATTTCACAATGTCAACAAGTAGATTTATTACTTGATTTTAATTTATATAGGATAAATTCCAGTCTTGGCCTGTTAGGTGGTATGTATCAGTGCATTTGAATGCATATTTATGGTTTTTTGTTTTGTTTTGTGATCAGATGGTAGTTAAGAATGGTCCCCAAAGCCACTAGATGCTGGTTTAAATATTGTCCCTATGCTAACTAACTAAATGATCCTGGATAGGTTTGTTTGTATGTTTCTAGACCTGCAGATTTCACTATGGTGGCACCTTCCTCAGGGCTATTGAGAAAATTTGTTCAGATACAAATCATGGTCAAGCTTTGTAACATAGTTCCTGGCACATGGTAAATACTTGAGAAATATTAGTAATCACCAATATTCAGTGCATTTAGTCTAGTGAATTCCCCAGTCGATTATAAACATGATCCACTCAAGTACTCTACTATCATTGCATTTTGAACATTGTGTACAAAGCATGTTGTCATCTCTGGGGTGAGTTTAATGAGTCAGTGGGGCAAAATATATCTAAGCTGGGTTGACCTTCTCTATTAGAATTGCCTTTGGCATTTCTGGAATTTTCAGTGGCAGTTAAGTTGCTTAACTTCCTGAGCCTCTATCTCATGACAGCCTTATCCCTTTACAAACCAAGTAGGTCTGTAGGTGTGTTGTTTCTGTACATTACTTTGTGTAGTCTACAGGAGTAACCTGCAGTGGGACGTGAGGTCAAGCACATCAGAAACTTCTTATAGGGCAAGTGTGTGGCGTGTTCTCTAGAATTCTTTGTTTTGGTGCTTCCTGTGGTAGGGGAGATGGTCTCCTTTTTTCCAGTGTGTTCACTGGGTTCCATGCCTCGTCATTCATGCTGGCTGTTTCCAGTCTGATGTTTATCCCATGATGCTGCTTCTGAGCATTATAATTTTGACATCTGGTATGGGGAACCCAATTTCCAGTTGCTGGAAGTGGAAAAGTTCTCTGGTGGAGACAGATTTCAGCAGGTGTTTGGTCCAGCTCTTCTTCTCATGGAATAAAGTTCTGCCATGTTTTTGCAATCTCGTCTCTGTGATATTCCTCCCTCACTGGAAAATGAGGGACCCTTACACTGCACACATCTCTGGATCAGGGATTTGGTTCCCCAGCCCCTGGAGACTTTGGAGGGGGAGCTTTGTGACAATTCATCACTATAGTTTAATCTCACAATTTTGTCTCTTGAGGTTCGGACCATACTCTGTTTGGGTCCTACCCAGGTGATGAGTATATACAGGGCCTGTGTTTGTTCATCTCTTCTCCTATATGTCTGCATCTGGAATGCCCACTCGTTTTTCTAATTCCTAGTGCAGGTCTGTTTGAAATGAGAGTAAACTAGAAGATGACCTGTCCAGCCCACGCCCCCAGCCCATGTGGCAGCAGAGGCAGGCTCCCCCAGTCCACAACCCTCCCTCATAATGCTGGGTTCACCCTACCCACACCTCCTCTGCCTGCAGTCTAGGCTGAGGTTGGGATGTGCTGGGAGCCCTCGCCAGGGTTCAGGCTGTCCAGAGAGGCACTTTCAGCTCCCACTTCCTACAGGATTGGCCTTGGGGAGGACCCCTGGTACAGCCCTACCACTGCTGAAACTATGAAACAATTTTAAAAAGAACTAAAAAGCAGTATCTCTGTGAGTTCAGAACCAGAACAGACAGACTAATACTAACAGGCAAGCAGAACTCCGCAACTCCTATTACACTTCTGTCCTTTTTAGACAAGGAGGTCGATCCTCAGCCTGGGAAGAGTAGAGCAAATACTTGTAAGAGGAAATTGAAACTCAAGATAGGTGAGCTGATTGTGTGAGAGCACAGAGCGGCACTAAATGAGTTCAGATCCTCTGGCCAACGTGCTGGGAGAACCTGCAGATTGCTTGTAATCTTTGAGGAATTGTAGAGAAACAGAATTACTAAACAACTAGGGATAGGATAATGTCCCAGTTCAAAACAAACCAAACAAAAAAAGAATCAAAGTATGATTTTCAAGCAAGAGCTTGAGTAACCTTGTGCTCAGATCCTGGGCAGAATTCTCAATTCTCAGCCTACTAATTACCAAAGATAGCTTGAGGTTTCAAATTTCAGTAAGTAGGAGACAGCATGCACTTGTTAAAAATTGAGAAACAAATTCTTTTTTTTTTTTTTGGGGGGGGGGTCATTGTTATTAGGTATGAAGACTAATAGCTTTGTTTGTTCCTGGAATTCAGAGATGCTTCAGGAGATAAGAGAGATGGGATGACTTGTAACCATCTATGCAACCACAGATCCTTATTATATGTATTAGTTTATCAAGCACACAATTTGAGATTTCTATGTGAGTTTTGGTTTGAGACCCAGGAGTGAGTACATGTATGTATTTTAGGCAGATATATGTTCTGAGCAAGCTTGAGAATAAAAGAGTGAGTTGGTATTGGGATAGCAAAATACTACGTTTACTAATAGCTAATGCATTGGGTAACCCTGCACCAGACTAAGTGATAGATTCCCACTTAGTCCTGACATCTGTTCTATGAGTGGGTGTTGTCTCTATGGCACAGAGGTGAGGAATGTGATTTCTCTGGGCAGTGTGCAGACTCAATCTGGCGTGTTGCAAGGCTGCTCCTTGAACTGCCACTTGTAAGAGCAGGATGGTGGCTCCAGGTCAGCTGGATGGACAGTGACTGGGTATGTCTGTAGACTTGAGTCCCTTCTTTAGGAAGAGACTGGAATATCTTATTAGAATTTTTGATTAAAAAAAAAAAACACCCTGGGAGGAAGCCCAAAATCTAGGCTAATATATTAGTGTATAAAGATCAACTTTTGAAGGCTAAAATGTAAATTGCTGCTCCTCACGGCCCTAAATCAGAAGCAAAGATATTGGAAGTCATGATTTAACCATTGTCTGGTAAAAAAGATCATGGTTGTTTGGCTTGAGTGCTAGCTCATTGTAAATCAACAAGCCCTTTGTCCGTGCTGCACCTTTCGCCTAGAGTGCCCTTTTCCACTTCCTCCTCTCCCTCCTGGCAAATTTTTAATCATCTGGGAAGACAGCCTAAATGTTACTTCAGCTATAGAGTTTTCTTTGATTTCTACAGGCAGATTTATCTATCACCCCATTTTTTTCTGCTGCTTTAGCACTTCGTTCCTGATGTTATAATTTTGAAATTACCATTCTTAGTTTGTGCCACCTATGTTCATAGTCACCCAGATGGGAACACGAGTGAGGGCATCATTTCCTACCGCCCCCTTCTCTCTGTCCTCCCTAAGCCCTATCAATTTTAACTATGTGTGTATCAATACAATCTATCCCTTCATCGAGCCCACAGCCCCTGCCTATTCAAGTCTGTGCCCTAACTTATCATCCAGCTGTCATTTATCTCCCGCCTCTCCACATTTCCCACAAAGCTTCAGAATTCTCTATCAAACACAATCTGTTCCCTTGAAATCTGTGCCTGCCTCCCCATACCCCAAATGATAACCCCAGACCCCCAGCCATCTATGATCTAACATCTTCTAACTCTTCAGCCCTCAACTTTTGACTCCCTGCATTGCTTTTTGGACTCCAGTGACACTGAACTCATTGTAATTCCCCAGGCAGTCTGCTGTTTCTTGCTGCCTTGTTCTAGCTCCAGCCACTGACTGCCTGGGAAGGCTTCCTGCCACCCCCCACAGCCTGGCTATCCGGAGCTCAGCCTGGGCAGCCCCAGACACCTACCCTGGCCTCTCCCCCTGCTTTCTGCCTATCTTCGCTTCAAAGTTGTCACTTTGTATTGCAGTCACCTCTTTATTTTTCTCCCACATTAAGCTTTGAACTTCTTAAGGGCAGAGCTGTTTGTTTCTCTGTTTCTGGTCACAAATGGTTCTCCGTTCATGTTTCTTGAAAGAATGGTTTTTATTTGTTGCAATTGGAAAGACTATAAATATAAAGTTGGATCTCGCCTCTTCCCCTTCCTAGATGTGAGGTTTTGGGTATTTAACCTTTTATCAAGAACTTTTTTTGCTCACTTATAAAATGTGAATGATTACTCCCCTGCCTTGGAAATATTGTGAGAATTAAGTGAGATAGCAATATTTTATTAAATTCTAGGCCTTATTCCCAGGATATGCAAATTTCAGTCCTGATGCCTTTTTTTTTTTTTTGTATGGCAAACATTATTTCTCACATTTTTAAATTCTTCAATGCTTAAGAAAAATCAAAAGTAGAATATTTTTTGACACTTGCACCACATTGGAGTTGAGTCGTTTCCACAAAGATCCTATGACCTTCAAAGCCTCAAATATTTACTCTCTGGTCCTTTATGGAAAATATTTGCTGACCTCTGCACCCATCAAATATTAGGAAAATGCACACGAATCACAGCTTCTTCCTTGCATCACAGGCAACTTTTTGAGAGGAAGGTTCCTCTTTGAACCTCCAGAGCCTCACCATGGGCCTGGCAGGGTGATTAGTCAGTGGAGGGGAGGTAGCAGGGAGATTGGGTTTTGGCTTCCTGAAAAGGAAGGTATTTCAGTAAGTGGGATGGGCTTTTTGAAGAGCTAGTGAACTCCCCACTACTGAGGATATTAAAGGATAAGCGACACCCCTTTTTCATGGGCTGCTGTGGAGCAGTGTGTCTTTACCCTTTGCTTTATTGACATTTTGGGCACGGTGGTTATCCTGTGTGTTGTGCCAAGGTTGGCCAGCATCTCTGGCTTCTAGCTACTAGGAGCCTGTAGCACTGCTCTCCCACTTATCGCAACCAAATATATATTCAGATATTGTCAGATGTCTCCTTGGGGGCAAAGCTACCACAGGTTGAAAACCACTCTCAGATAATATAATCTGCTGAACTGAACGTTCAGTATCCAAGCAGCTCTTGCTATCAGAGGTTTAAGAGTAGAATTTTTCTCCTTTGGTGGATCACTTCCTTGACTTTGTTTCTCCACAGTCTTAGACTTAGTGCTAACCCAGTCTTATAGCTCAGGGTGTTGATAAGGTATTTGATGTACTGGCCTGGCATAAGCCAGCATATAATAGTTTTTGTTTGGAGATTGCATTCACTCAGTTGTTTCCTGTTTGCTTTTTGAGAATGTTCACGTTCTTTTCAGGGTGAACATTAAGAGGGGTAATTAATAATAATTGGGAGAAATATATAATTTTTTAATTGTTTTAGAGCCTGTTTTTTAAGAAGCTCACTGTAGACTCATAACAGGGTACTGTTTTACAGATCCATTTTGTCTTGGGGGAAGAATGTAGAAGAGGTTCAGCTGTTTGCAGTGAATATGAAAAATCTCATGATACAGGTCTTCCATGGTTATTTAATATTGCTAGTCAGTGGTAGTTAAAGATGTGCATTGTAAGCATGCTTCAGGAATTATCACAGCCCCTAGACAATGCTGGTAGGTGTCCTTTCTTAGATTGGGAAAATGAGCAGAGGATACAATATGTAGGAAGTGGCATGTTCAGGGCAGAAGTTTCCTTTTATGAAACCAAGTGGAGATAGATAGAAATTTAGAAGTGGACATTCACAGTATAAATTATTGACTCAATGAGACCTGAACACTGAATTTGGAAGAGATGCACACTGCTGCTATTTTCCCTGCCTTGAGGCAAGAAGGCACTAATAGTAGTGCAGTAAAAGTCTGAAGTTTTCTTCTAGTCTTTCCTCTTCATTGACCTCCGTGTGTGTACCTGTAAAATTACGCTGTGCCAGCCGAATGCCCAGGTTGAAATGTAACCCCGTTTTATTTGCCTCTGGTCTGCTGCATCTGCCAGCTCTATGCCTACCTATGCCCTCAGCAAGAATCCTGCCTCTCCCTTCCTCTGAAGAGGAAGGTCCCCTGACCAGTAGAAAACAGATTCACAACACACTTGTCCAATTTAGATGATGAGGTGTATAATTCCCTTTGTTTTGCTTAACTAAAATCAAAAGTGTTCACTCACTGAGTTGTTTTTCTGTGCTAGACCCAAGATAAGTGTCTGGATATTTACAGTGATCAAGTATAAAGTATTGCCCACTGTCCCAAACTTGTACGTTGGAAGCTCAGCTTGTTACTTCTCATTTAGGTCCTAATATTTCTCTTTTTGAAAACTAATCATGTAGCGGATGTAGAATATATAAGAAATAATATATAGTTTATAGCCATGTCCTGTGAAGAGCTTCCTGTTCTACCGTTTGCTTTAGAGATTGTTTTTAAAATAAATGAATCAGTACAAATAAAATCAAAGTTGACGGTAAAATTCTTTCCTATCTCACTTTCCCATGGAATAGCCACTGTCCTAAATTTGTTTTTTATCACTAATTTGTACATTTTTATTTTCTTACTACATATATGTACGGGCCCATAGCATTACATCCTCTCGTATTTCAACTTCATGTAATGGAAACATCATGTTATTTATTTATTCATTTATTTATTTGTTCAAAATTCAGACTCCGTGTACTTTGTCTCCAGTTTGAATTTGGAATGTTGCATAAATAGATTTCTGAAAGCGTGAATAATAGTCATCCATAAGTTGATTTATAATTAAATTTCCCTTTCAACCTGACTTGAAACTTAATGAAACTGCTTTGGGATGTCTGTGGATAAATGTGAATCTAGTTTTTCAGTTTTCATGCTGTTAAGTGTTCCTTTGTTTGGCAATATGAAAATTAGTCTGTACTGTTACTGTCGGACATTTAGGTCCTGTTGTTACAATAGGGAGGTGGTGAAAATCCTCCACATGTGGACTAGGACACCCGGAAGAGTTTCCCTGGGAATCTGTACTCTGCAGAATAGGTCCCCATTATCTTTGCTAGAATTTTCCAACTTGCTTGTCAGCATGACTGTACCAGCTTCCACTGACATCTAGGTGAGGGGGTTGGTTGCTCTGTAAACTTTTCTTTTCTCCCATATTAACATACTTAATTATTTGCTATTCTGACAGATCTGAACAAATACCTCGTGATTGCTCCCAACACTTTTTGAGGTTAAATATTTTGTAACATTTTTTTAAAAGTTCACATTCCTCTTTTAATATATTTGATAGCAACATAGATGACAGAGACTGTTTTCATTTTAAGTATAAAATTTGCATTAATCTTTATTTTTTAAAGAATCATTGCCATTTGGAGTTGATTGATTTTATCTGGTATAAATTACTCCATATTTTGCAGTTAGTTTATTGGCATTGTATCTTTTGATGAACAAGACATATTGAAGGAAATATCATGGAGAATCAGCTAAGACTTTAAATATATGTCTGCATATATTTTTCTTGAAAAACTGAGTTAGAGATGGTAACATGTGGTGCCTGAAAACTCTTTGACTGTCACCCACCCCCAGGTCCATCCACTTGATTGTTCTTCAGTCACAATGACTATTTTAATGGAAATGTTAAGTGCTTAGAAGAATCTGGAATGTGTATTATTTGTATTTTACTGGACAAGACAAGTGGGATTTGTTTCTTCTACTTCAGTTATCAAAAAGATTAACCCTTTGACCTCTGCAGTCCAATTGTAACTAGTGAAATACAATGGGTTTTTTGTAGAAGATATTTGAAAAAGTGAGGCTTTATGCCAAGTGGAATGTTTCTCAGTTGAAGGAGGTAGCAATCATTGCACACTTTTTTTTTTTTTCTTATGTTGCAGGCATCTGTAGAGGCTTCTGGTGAAATCGCATTATGCAAGACTGGATTTCCTGAAGATGTTTACAGTGCAGTCTTATCGCAGAATGTGCATGAAGGACAGCCTCTTCTCAATGGTACTATCTCAAAAGATATATTTGAACATACAGTTTCTATGCTCTTGAAACAAATTAGCCATTAAAAAGTCTCTAAATCATCTCTACAGTATAACAAGTATGAATTTTTCACAATCACTGTAATGAGACTGTAGGGACTTTATTTTAGGTTTACAGAAGAGCTCATGAATCTCTTATGTTTATAATTGAACAGCTCCTGATCTCTTGAAAATTTCAGATTTCTTCTTTTCTTAATGTAAAGGAGAAACCGCAACAGAACTAATTTTTTGCAATTTTTCTGTGTTCATTTAACTCATTTTGAAGCAAAATATTTATCAAGCATCTGCATCTAATGGTTCTAAAAACGTACAGCAAAAATCCACTTAGTCATTTGAATTAGAGAAGAAGTTGTTATAATATCTTTGATAGAACAGGTCAGACAGACAGTAATTTTTAGTTAAATTATAATGAACAAGGTTAGCAGGTAAAGTCTCAAAGTAGGGAATTGAAAACTGTACCTTTGTTTATAGAAATTACTAGATAGCAAATTTAATTGTCGCATATGTGAATTTCAAACATAGACCCACCTTTTATTTATGGATTAAGTTCATTACAGTTAGTTACCATATGAAAAATCTTAGCAGTGAGTCTACATATAATATAAAATAGATATCAGAAGTTAGTTGAAATTTCCTTCCTCTGCCTCTAATTGAAAACAAAAAAATGCTGGTTGTTTTTCCATGGACTTGTTTATCATTACACAAAGTGCCATTGAAATGTGAAAGCAAGAAGAATTGATTAGTAAAGTTGTATTTGGATTCTAATTCCCTGCAAATCCTGCATATCTTTGAGACTGTTTTTAGAGAGCTGCTTTTAGAAAACTGGTGCAACCTCAACTAATTAACTTAAGTAGGGTTCTACCAGGCAGCCGTAATTGAAGTGTCTCAGTACACTGAGGGTACCTGAGTGGCACATTGTTTAAGACTTTCCATAGACACAGACTTTGAAATGTAAAAATGGCCTTTTAGCTGCTAAGGTTCTCTGGTGGTGTGGATAATCATTTTATTTTCATTTCTGTTCTGATTGTGATTTGCTCTTACCTGTTTGGTCTTTTAGCAGTTGATCTTTTTCAAAAATTCTTCCTTTTGTCCCTATCCCATAACATGGTGTTTTAATAGTGAGCAATGTTTAAATCAGTGCATTTCTTCACTATTGCACTGTCTCATTTCTTGGATAATATTTGATACATGAAGTTTCAGGTCAAGTCAAAATGTATAGATTTCATTTAACATAATATGAGTCTTGGAGTTCTTTTGCATAGCTTCATTTTCTTTAAATCTATATAAACTGGTATAGCATTTTAGAGTGTACTGAACCTATAAATATTGTTTGAATAGTGAATATGAACATATTGATACAGTTCTGTACATATAAAAAAGTCAATGAAATGTGTTGCATTTTTGCATTTTAGTTTGAGATTGATTTTTCAACAGTTTCTTCTACTAGTCATTTTTCCTAAAAGTTTGTTGTAATGTGTTGGTTACAAAAAACACATGGTCTGTCACTAGAAACCATTGATTTAAGATGAAATTTGTTGGCATGTTGAATAGTTTTGAAAAAGAATGTCTGTATTCTAACTATTGGATAATGCTGATGACAGTAGAAATTGGGCGTAACTGCTTGCTGATATCTTTTTAGTGTAACCTAGAAACTTGGAATTTTGTGAATTGTAAATGTGAGAGGTTGACAATCCTATGATTGGGCTGTAGACATCACTGAGAGAAGTGTAAGATAGTCTCTGGTAGGGTTTCTAAAGTTTTGGTATGGCCATTTGTTACCATTTATAATCTTTAACCTTTAAAAAAAAAACTTCTCAGGACACACCACTACATTTATTATTCATAGACCATGTTAGAAGATATATCTATGCCCAAGAATATGTTGAATGTTTCATAGAACATCTGAACGCTTAAAGATAATTTTCAAAATATGGATTATTAGAAAAAAATTGGGGTGGGGGGGTGGGAAAGAAAGAAAGCAGGATATTATGTAGCAGCAACGTTCCTTTTTTATGTATGCTGTCACCGGTTTGTTTCTTGTAGAGAACCATTACTTTGAAGAATTCTGTATTTTTGATATGTTGTTGGAGTTTTCAGTGGGCTAGTAATCCAAAATTGTATCTATAGGGAACCCAGTCACCATGAAATAATTATATAAACAAATCCTGTGTATTATAATAAGCCCATTCATCATAAATATACTATAGATGAAAGGTATCTTTTGCAGGGTTAGCCGTAGTGATCTTATTTTTGCCATGATTTTTTGACTTATAGTGTTTCAGGAAGAAAGTAATTGTGCATAGAATATATCTAAAAGTTTTCCAAGGTACTTGCCTCTTGGCATGTTGTACCATATTAAGTTCTACTTAGAATCTAAGATCCTGCTGAAATTGTAACTCGCACCTCTTCGTGCTTCCATTAATTTGCCATTGATGACATTTGGGGGTAGAAGACAGTAGTCCTATAATAGTGTTTCATGTGTTTTCTTAGAATGCATTTCTGTCACACTAGACCTTGTGCACACTAGTGGGGGTCATGAGTACTATTTTTCAAACAATTAAGTAACATCTTTTGTGAATGTGCTTGAAAAACATTGAGCTGTTGATGCTGGTATGAAGTGGCATTAGTGTGTCTGAAAAGCTGCATGGAACTATGGAATGTAAAAACTGAACTGTGGTTTAGAGAGCTTTCCCTTCTCCCTTTTCCTCATTTCCTTTTTGCTATAGCAATGGATTTTAGAAAGAATGAACTCAGTGAACTAGTCATATCCCACCAATTCCTCTTTGGTGTTTCCTCAATATGTGTTTTATATTATCATGAAGAGGTTGACTGTATGCTGTTGTGAATTTTTTATATTTCATGTTTCATCATGTTGAATCTTTCTACTCTGAAAATAGATGAGCGTTTAACAAGCAGCTACATGGGCCTTTTGTTCCATTTTGTGCAAAACCAATTTTGCAATTGTGCAAAACCAGGGCCTCTATTTTTGCCCTTCAGATTGTTTCCACTTTGTCTTTCACATATAATATTGCTATAATGATTCATTTTGGGGGAACTTTGATTTTTTTCTTCAGAGATATTTTCTTCAGGGATTTGTGTTCAAAATTATAATTGCTTGGCCAACAGGAATGTGGTGTTTGACAGGAATTTTTGGTCATTTTCCTTCCTAGGCTTAAAATTATATTAGTTCTTCTCCACATCCTCATTACCATTTAATTTTAAAATGTTTTTCATGTTATATTTCCCTTCAGGTGGAAAATAATCCTTTTTATCCTGTACATTCTCTGTTTTTCTTTATAAGTTAGAATTAGTATGATAATCACTTTCACTTACCCTTTTCTATTCTGTTTTAAAAGTATTTAATGCCAACACCTTCATTTTACAGATAATTGGAGCTCAGAGAGATTTTAGGTTTTCCCCATGATTATGTAGCTCTTCAGTTTGTCAGTTGAAGATTGGGAATCAGAACCCCAGTTTCCTGATTCTTCATTTAGTTCTGATGATGGAATTATGGTTAATCCAGGGAAGAGTGAGGACTGGAGTTAGTTTACCCCTAACTGTCCGTCTGTCTTTTGACAGTTTGCCTTCAACTGGTTTTCTGTAGTCCTCACTGAACACCATGACTTTTGTGATACTGAAGAAATTTAAGAATTGGTAACTATTGGCAAACAAACCCTCCTATAATTAAAAAAGTCTCTCCATTGCTGCCCCCATTAGTATTTTGTGCACAACTGTTTACAAGCAGAAGCATTTAGGGCTTTGGAAAATAATATTTAGTCCTTAATATTTAACTTACACTCCACTGAACTAGAAAAATCTCTTGTGGTAGCACATTACTTGAAAATAAAATAACTGCAATCATAAATTTTCATTCTGTCACCAACAGTGTATCTGACACCATGAAATAACAACTGCACTGTGACATTACAGAGAGGATATGGGCTGTTCTAGTGTGGCTGTCAGGAGTGATTTTCCTGTGTGTTTTGCCTTGGTGGTCTTCAGGCTTAGACATTTCACTGAGTAAACTCATTTTTCCAACTCTGGTCAGCATAAATAGCAACCTGCAATTACCATGAATATTTGCAGTAATCCATTCATACTCACCAGCTCTGGGCGCTGCATGATGACTATTTTCAACTAGATGGAATTTGATTTAGATTAGTTTGCTTGCTGATTGAGGTTTGTGGACATTAACATGCTTGAGGGAAGCCTCACTGTTATATCTTTAGATGACAGAGCTAAAGCAGTTTTTTTTTCCTTATTAGTTTAGTATGACTCTACAACTGCACTAATATAAAAAAATTGTGAATAATTTTCTATTATACTGATTGGTGAATTGGGAAGCCATGTGTGGGTTTTGCTTTAATGAATATTTTTGTTTTGATAAGTCATTCTTTTCTATTGAATTTGTGTAAATGTTTTAAACTATTAGTGTTTGAAATGGAGGTTCATAAACACTTTGTTTATAAGGTTGGCCTGTCCACTGCACTTTATTGATTCCTATTGATTGTGGGAAATCGTTCCAAGTAATCTGAAATTTTGCTTGAATATTGAGGATAAGCTCTCTAAGCAGGAACAAATGAAATACAGCCATGTAGTCTCACAGTAGAGAACTTTATAAAAAATACCTTTTAGCATTATTTTTGTTTTTAATGACAGGTAAATATAAAATCAGCATAAGATTTTATATTTTAAAATCTTATATTTATAAGATTTATTTATTTTATATTTTAAAATATAAAATCAGCATAAAAATCCACCCCTTTTATCATCATAATCATTTAAACTTTTAATTCTTGGTACTTTAAAATATCCCGTTTGACATATTTTAGGTTGGACTTAATGCAGTGCAGCAGGAGCAGGCTGAGATAAGCCAATTTGGATGGATACCTTTTTCTTTTCTTTTTTTTTCTTTTTGCAGTTATTCATAGTCTTCTGTAATTTGGAGCTGATGTCTGTTGCCTCACAAATTCGTAACAAGATCTATGTTAAAGAAAAACATGGTCTTATATTTACCACACATGCAGATAGGTTTGATTTTAAATCTGTCCCTGTAAGAAGATAGAGCCCTCTTCTCTCCTTTTAGGACTTCTAGTAAGTCTCTAACAGGTAGTAGAAAATACATTGAATAGGTAAATAAAATATGCTATAGGACAGAAAGTAAATGAAAAGAAAACAACATTCTATGAAAAGAAAACAACAGATGGGAAACAGGCAAGAAAGTGTGGTTTTGCAGAAAGCATAGGCTGGTTAGGAAAGGTTTCATTGTGTTGGAGTTATCAAGAAGTGGTTTGGGGGATGGCTCAAGAGTTATGAATATTTAGGGGAACAATATTCAAAACAGAACATACAGCTTGTGCAAGGGTCCTGAGGCAGGAGAGTGCTTATTTGTTGGAGGAGGAGCAAGGGAGTGTCCTATGACTGGAATGGAGAGAGGTGGGGCAGAGTAGTAGGAGGTAAGGTCAGAGGTCAGAGTAGTAAAGGGCCATTTGTTATGCAGCCTTGTAGAAGACTTTAAGGATTTTGACTTTGAGGATTATTCTGGAGTACTTCCAGAATAATTTGACTGACAAAATAAGATCATTCTGGAAGTTGTACTTAGGAAAAAAACAAAAGACAGGCAAAGGAGACTCCTTAAGAGGCTAGCAATTACCTAGGAGAGGAGATGGGACCTTGAATCAGGGTGGTAGAAGAGGTTGAATTATGTATATTTGAAAAAGAAATAAGTTACTCAAATGAAATTCATAGAGCATAAAACCAACCATTTTAAAAGGTATTTATTCTGTGGCATTTAGTATGTTTATCATTTTATGTGGTCATTGTCTCTATCTAGTTCCAAGTACTATCACATTATAATAAAACCCTTAACGCATTTAAGCATTTTCTCTCAAACCCTCTCTCCACCAGCCTCACAAGCCTTTTGTACTTAATTTCTTCCACTTAGCATGCTTTAGAGATCATCCATGTGCATGTATCAAGGTGTCCCTCATTGCAATGGTGGGTTTGTATTCCATCATATACATGCCTGTATATGTGACCATTAATTCATTAACCCATTCATCTGTTGATGAACATTTGTGATGTTTTCATTTTTTTTTTATTAGTAAATAGTAATACTACAAACATGCATCTTTCGTCACTTATTTTAGTATATCTTTTCAATTTTGGGAGTGTATATAGCTGGGAGTGAGATTGTGGTTTCATATGTTAATTCTGAATTTAATTATATTTTCAAATGTCCACCTGCCTCAATAGTAACTGAATATTCTCACTATCAGCATACATTTCATTCTTGCCAACACTTACTTTCCTTTTAATCTGATTATAGCCATTCTAGTGGTTATGAAATGGGTGCTGCTTTGTGGTTTTGATTTCATGAAGACTAATGACACCTAGTATCTTTTCGTGTTTATCATTTGTACATCTTTCAAGAAATATTTATTGAGATCTTTTGCTAATTTTTACATTGAGAATTTTTTTTTCAATCTTTGTTTTTGAGTTGTAAGAGTTCTGTATATTTTCTGACTACTAGAGCCATATCAGATAATATGATTTGAGATATTTTCTTCAATTCTATATGATGTTTCACTTTCTTGGTAGTGTTCTTTGATGCATAAACAGATTTAACTTGAATAAAGTATATTCTTAAAGTATATTTTATTCTTTCATTGTTATTTAAAGATATTTTTAATTGAGGTATCATTACAACACTGTACGTGATTCAGAGGCATAGGATCACACCTTCTCAGATGAGTCCCCACACCACACCCAACACCAATGCGCCAATGGTCTTCCACCAGAGTTCATTTATCTCTCCCACAGCTGCCCCTCTTGTAGCTTCAGTTTTTCAGTTTTCTGAGTTTGTTATTGGTTGGTTGTTATCTGACCTTATGCCATATTTATCTATATTCCACATAAAAGTGAACCCAGCCAGTATTTGTTTTCCTCCTTCTGACTGAATTTTACTTACTCCTTTTAGTTTCATTCATGTTGTTACAGATAGTAAGAGTTCATCTTTTTAAAATTACTGAGTAACATTTCATTGAGTGTATATATATATATATATATTTTATTTTATTTATTTATTTTTTTTGAGACTAGGTCTTGTTATTTTTGCCAGTGGAACTGCAGGCTCGTTGCCCGGGGTACCACAGACTCAAGAAATCCCCAGCCTCAGCTTCCCAGGTAGCTGGGATGACAGGCGCGCGCCACCACGCCCAGCTATTTTTTTTGGAACTAGGTCTTGCTACGGACCCCAGGCGGGACTCAAACTGCGATCCCTAGCCCCGGCCGCTTCATAGGCTGAAGCTTACAAGCACGAGCCACTATGCCTAGCCTTATGTACTCAACATATATTTATTTTTTAAAAATCACTCACCCCTTTGAGTACTTAGGTTGTTTCTATAACTTAGCTATTGTAACTGGTGCTGCAGTGAATGTAGGAGTGCATACATTTATTCAGATTAGTGATTTTTACAGCCTTTGGGTTAGCTACATAGGAGTGGAATTGCTAGGTCACATGGTAGGTCTATACTTAATATTTTGAGAGAGCTCTATACTGTTTTGGCAAAGTACCGTGTACCCCTCCCTTTTATTCTTGCTTTTGGTGTCATATCTCAGAATACATAGCTTAAATCCAAGGCCATAAAGTTTTGCCACTATGGCTTGTTCTAAGAGTTTTATTCCTTTAACTCTTATATTTATATAAATATATCTTATATTTAAGTCTCTGACTTGTTTGAGTTAATTTAATTTTTTTACGTGGTATGAAATATTGTCAGATTTTACTGTGTGAATATATTTTGATGAAAGCACTGATAGGTAGGTTTAATAGGTGGTAGGGTGAAAGCAGACTCAACAATGACTTAATCTATTTAATCTGAACATTGAGAAGGATGTTAGTCACTTCCATGGGTAAGATTGGAAGTGTAATTTGTATTTGTGAAAATGATTATTAGAGCTGACTAGGGAGGTTTTGGGATGTAAGCTTAGGGTACAGTGGAATAGGTCAGGCTGCAGTGTGTGGGATACTGAATGTGTAAGCAGTAAAGTTATTACCCTGGGCAGAATCACTAAGGATTTGAGTGTGAGAAGGAGAAAAGCAAAAGGAAGTTAAGGAATGATTTCATATCAAACCCAGGAAAACTCCATTGTCAGGAAATCAAGCATAGCAGACTAGAGACTGAGAAACAGACTTGTGAAGTAAGATAAGGGTGTTAGGTGGGAATTCAGTAGGGTTTAGGGACTGTTTCAAAGGTAGCCAGTGATCATCCACCCAAATGCTTCTGAAGGTCAACTCTTTGAGGACTGAGAATACACCACTGATTGTGCAACAGGGAGATAAAGGTGCCTCTACTTGGAAGTGTTTAGCAGTCAGGTGGAAGAGAGAAGCTGGATACAAATTGAGTTTTCCTTTAAGAGGAAGAGAAATTGCGTGGTAGTTGGAGAAGGGAGTAAGGTCAAATTGTAGGGCATATTTTCAAGATAACCATAATATATTTACATGATGCTGTCAAAGGTTTGAGCAGGGAGGGAAACAGTGGTCACACAGATGAGAAATAATAGTTACTAAAACAAATTTATGGAGTATAATAGAGAAATGAATTCAAGTTCAATTTAAAAATCCATACCTACATGTAAAGCTCCACAGATTTTTTATATACCTGGATTTGGGAAGTACTCTAAGACATTTTGTTGAGTCATTCCTGAAATGTTTAAAATCCTTATTTCAGTTTGATGATTTTATGGCAGCAGAAGGTTTTCTCTATAGAAATGGCAGATAGGATAAAAATGCAATGCTTGTGGTGTTCAATGATGTAAACAGTGTTTTCATTGCTGTAGCATCCTTGACAGATGGTTATCCAGTTTCTGTGAGAACTCCACTGCCACTCCCTCCCTCCAAAAGAGGAGGAGATCACTCCCTTACAAAATCTGCTCCATCTTTGGAGAGCTCGAACTGTTGAAAAGTGATTTCTTAAAAAGTTTAAGTGAAGCATATGCTCCTAAAATTTTTACCCACTGATGCCTGTTTCATCTTTTGGCACTAAACAGAGAAGTATATTCTCTTATGCTCTAAGGTCATTCATTTCATCATTTTTCAGTCAACAAATGTTTTGGACTGTTTTTCACATGGTAGGCCCTTTTCAAGGAATGGGGCCATGAATGATAACAGTGAGACAGGCACAGTCCCTGCAGTGATACTTAGATTGAGGAGGTTTTCCAACACCTGATCATAATCCTCTTGACCCCTTAAGTCTTCACTGCCATCAGCTAAACCTGTGACCATTCTTTCATTGGGATTGAGCATTTCTTTCCTTTTGCACAGAGAAAACCAAGGCTCCCTACATGACTAAGCCCATGTCCTTTGAGTCCCAGGCACACTACAGCGGCCTTCCTGCCTTTGATGTGACTGCAGTTTTCCCCCAGTGCTGCCCAAGGTGGAATTGGCATTGTTTACCGCTGCATCATTCTGTTGGCTTCTGTTAAGACTGTGGTTAATGAAAACTCCTGGGTGTTTTTC
This sequence comes from Uropsilus gracilis, assembly GCA_004024945.1. NCBI lineage: Eukaryota > Metazoa > Chordata > Mammalia > Eulipotyphla > Talpidae > Uropsilus > Uropsilus gracilis. The sequence continues at coordinate 22,368 of PVHY01007818.1, read as the reverse complement.
AGATGAACTGCTTACCATCTTGCACTTGTAAAATTGATTTTTGAACTCAGATGTTATACCTGCAAGTTGATTTTTTTTCAGACTCTCTAGCTTCAATACCATCTGAAGACCCCATTGGCCACCTGAACACAATATAGCCCCAGGAATCAATACCAGTACTTATTTTAAATCCTCATCTGAACAAAGGGTTACATGGTAACATCTATGTTTTAGATGACATAAGCTGCTGAACTAGTGTAAACCTTTCTCTCTCTCTCTAAATTATTAAATGACAAGAAACAACTCCAGAACACTCGTTCAAATTATGTATCAGCAGATGGACTATGATTTTCTTAAAATAGTCTTTCTTAATGAAAAGGCCCACTGAAGGTACATGAAGGTATAAATATCAAATTACAGGGGTTTACATCATCCCCATTACTGTTTCAGATTTCTGGGGAAACACAAATTTCATTCAGTTTTATAAACAAATAAAAAAAGAGTACATCTTTTTGAGCACTTCTGTGTTAGAAAGTCTTAGTCACCATTTCATCTTCAGGACTTTTAATGTCAGTAGATAGTTGTCCCTAAACTGACAATCTAGAATAAAGAGGTTTCCTTTTATAGTGTTTGGAGAATGAGCACTACATCAATCCATCACTCTCTCCTTCCTTTCCCCCGCTCTTCTTTTCACCCTCCCCTTTCTCTTCCCTTCTTTTTTTTTTTTTTTGCCTATAGTAACTTTGAATTTTCAGCTGTCTCTGCAAGAGTCCAGAATTTACTCCTTTAATTGTTCTTTGTTGTATCATCGGTAGTTCTCTTTGTTTGGTTTTGCTAACTTGCAAGGGGAAATCATGACACCCCAACCTGTTATTTTCCTTCTACAGTGTGGATTAGGTTTTTTTTGTTTGTTTGTTTTTGAGACTAGGTCTCGCTATTTTTTGCCAGTGGAACTGCAGGCTCTCGTTGCCCGAGGTACCAGACTCAAGCAATCCCCAGCCTCAGCTTCCCAGGTAGCTGGGATTACAGGCGCGCACCACAACGCCCAGCTATTGTTTTGGAACTAGGTATCGCTACACACCCCAGGCGGGACTTGAACCGCGATCCCTAGCCCCTACCGCTTCATAGGCTGAAACTTACAGGCACGAGCCGCCGTGCCCGGCTGGATTAGGTTCCTTTTTATGCTTGCCTTCTTTGCTGTTATTTCAGGGGAAAGTCTTGTAGACTTTTTTCCTTGATGGAATGGTCTTTTATGCTAATATTCATGCTCTGTGTGGCACCAAGAGTGATGCTAGAAGGCCAGCCCCTCTAGGAGGCTGTGTCTGTGCAGCAAACGTGCCTCCCCTGCACCTCCCACAGTAGCAGCCGCTCTTCGTGACAGTGTGTCATCTCATTCTGCAGATTTTCACAATATGAGGAAGTATCCCTTTAGCATATGAATTCATCAGATTTTAATTGCACCACTTTTTAAATTGACTACTACTCGGTTCTGCACTATTTATACGCTTTTATTCTTTTCATTTTAACTTTTGTCCCTGGTATCTGTATGAAAAAGTTCAGAAAATAACTCTTCCAAAATTCTCGTTTTGATTTCTTTTTTTTAAAACCAGTATCTTTGATTTTCAACTGATAGAGTACTTGAGTGTTAACCCTGGAGAACTTGTTAAAATGAAGATTTTTCGACTCACCCCAGATTTTCAAATCTGGACTCTCGGAATGTGCATTTTTACAAGTGATTTCCAGGGGATCCTCAGAAATATTGCCTTCAGTCAAAATCAGTTAGTCTTAGGATGTGTTTCCACACTAGAAACCAAGCCATGTTCAGCTATGTTTCCTGTGTGTTTATCCAAACCCTAGTATCCTAATAGAGTCTTAGAGGCATTATGCTTGGAGGTACTCTTTCTCTCTCTCTCTTTAATTTTCCTGAAAAGGGCATTTTCTATCTGTATGTGAGCAGATGTTATCAGTATCTAAAACAGATATGGGTGAATACCATGTTAATGACTGATGGGGATATAATCTATTTACACCCATTAACAGGGAAGACCGGATACCCACTCTTGGATTTTCCAGTGACATCACCTGTTTGTTTATTAAATTACATTTTCAAATCCTTCAAGCATGAGTCCTTTCATTGTTTGTCTTTCGTTTCAGAAATTCTCTTTAAATATTCTCAAAATAGCAAGTATAAATGAATTGAAAGAAAGTGTGGATGTGGAAATTTTCAGAATTCACGTTCTGTATATTCTTTTTTTTTTTTTTTTCTTTTTTTAAACAAGGGAGTATAAGGCTGTCACTATGAATTGCCTTGAAAAATGCCAGGGCCAAGCTAACTCTTACTAGTTATGGTAGTGGGGAAAATAGTTATAATTTGTGGTAATCATTTAAATTATAGATGTTTCTTTGTAAAATTTCTATGTGGTTTTAAAAGCCAAAAATAATGGGCCACCTTAATGAACTAATCAGAGAAAAATTTCAACAGAGTTGAATATTTGTTCTCCTAATTCTTTTGTGAAATTAAATGCTACAGAAATTCACATTATTCATATATGTAATTATTTCTTCAACTCACTCACTTAGATCTGCTATGGCATCTTTTGTTGACTTGTCATCTATTGTCAATGCAGAAGACATTTATTAAAGCTTCTTGTTGCATTTATATTGTAGGAAAATGGTCCCTTATGGTATAATCTCATACTAACTACCTAAACTGATAAAGGCCCAGTATGGTATTGTCACTCCACTAATGATTAGCAAATTAGTAGATAGCATGAATTCTCAACCATATTAGTGCCACGTTCTCAGAGGTTTAGTAGTTTTGTATTTAAATGTTGTAATTGTTTAACCCGTCTCAAATAATAATTATAGTTTATTATTTTCTGAGCAACCATTTAGATAAATCAAGCAAAAATATCCTTTATTTTGCTGATTATTGATGCATGATGTCTGATGATCATACCAGAACATTTTAGCAGTGCTGCACTGAAATTTGCCTTACTTGGGCACTGAGGTAGGGTATTTATAAATGTACCACTTTTGCATAACATTTTATATTTCATAACATTTTACATTTCTTGAGCAGTTTCAGAAATTTTATTTCAGCTGCCTCAAACTCTAATTTAGATGGGACAGTGGGAGGGTTTTTTCATTTTCACACAGTGAGACTGAGTTTACAGAGGTGAAGTGATTCAATAAAGGTCATCAGATTTATAAGTGCCTGAATGTGTTCTGGCTGTTTTCTGATTTCTGTCCATTGGATTCCTTACTTCTTACTATGAGGGTCAGTGTATCTCATAAACCTACTTCTGATGGAGCATTTCTTGTGCCTCCACTTTCTTATGTCCCACATAGAAGTTTTCACTGGGCTGGGATTTAAAAATCCATGTTATTGTCAAGATAGGCATTCAATTTTCACTTTCTTAATTTCCAAGAGTGATCACAAAAGCTTTCTGGGTTCCTTCAGCTATATCCAGTGGGCGTCCCAGTACTTTGACCATGTTACTTAACCTTTTAGATCTGTAATGGGGTGTCTTAGTTCTATGATTGTTGGGGTTTTTTGGTGGGAGGAGTGCAGGCAGTTTCTATCATTACCGCCTACCAAGCATTCTTTAAGACATGAATGTTTTCTATTTAAGATTTAGAAATTCATTTTTATCGATGATGATAGAAGACAAGCCTAGCATTCATAGACAGTATAGCTGATTTGCTAGTGCACTGGTCAGAGTTAGTTTTTCACAGCTTGAATGCTGAATCTTCGTTTATCCCAGAATATTTGTTAAAACATGTAGGTCTTGCATGTAAGAGCCCAGAGGACAACAGACGACTGCGTACCAACAAAAGATTCCATGGTTCAATAGTGATAATAGGTATTTTATTTAACAAGTGATTCTGTGTGCCATGTCCTTAATAGGCATTGTATTTAGTCTTTAAAATGCCCCTACGAGGGTGGCAGTCCTGTGTTACAATTAAAGAAATTCACTTGTAAACAGTTTTAAAGTGACTTGCCCAAGGTTTACACTAGCAAGTGGTAGCACTTGGAGTGAAACTTGAGTCTGTTGAATTTCATCTCTTCTCTCCATTATGTACCAACCTTTCTCCACAGAATATAACTAAAGTCCATGTAAGTGATGGGTTGGGTCCTCCAGGGTTGACTTTTTGGAGAAGACAATCAAGTTACACTTTGGAGAGTGGAAGTATGGACAAATAAGTAGGAGAGGTAGTTAAGGTATGACTCTGTGTGTGTGTGTGTGTGTGTGTGTGTGTGTGTGTGTGTGTGGTATGTGATCAGATTAACATGAGAGGAAAACTTTTAGTGGAGGATAGGCCCCCAAAATGTAGTCTTGACACTGAATCTTGAAGATTCTTGTTCTAAAATGAATAGTTGAGTTGCCTTATGAGGTGAGTGTCATGTGTAGACGGAAAGGATATTATGAATTTCTAGATAATCAAACTGACTTTAAAGGTTGTAAAGAGTGGGTGAATAATGTTTTATGTTAAAAAAAATTTAACAAAAATTTAAAAAAATTTAAGTGTAGTGAACATTATGGTGGTTTCCTCTGAAAACCCTTCCTTCCTTAATGTCTCTAATCAACTTCCAGATGCCCCTCCTAGATGCTGCTGGAGTACATAGACCTGTTCTCTGACTGCAATGGAAACCTTTGGGCCTGGGAGGTCAAGTTTAGGGAAATACTGCTCCCTCTGAATGTATCTTATGTCTTTTTACCCCCACACCCCTACTATCACAAGGAAACAAGTAATCTCAAAAGTTAGTGTCAATTGTCCACTACCAGGCAGAGTGGAAAGAAAGGAAGAAATTTGGCTGAATTAATATAATCTACAGCTTTTTCTGTCCCTTCTCTACCAGTGATGTTATCTGATAAACCCCCTGTCAGTGGTGTAAGGCAGCATGAGATGAGTTTTCTCTTTTGTGCAGTGGGTTGCATCCTAGCTGACAGTGGCTTTTACTGAAAGTCTCAGTGAGGATGGGATCTTAGGTTTTATAACTTTGGGGGAGAAGCTGATTAGCCTGGCTATCATCAGGGGAAATGTATGATGTTAGAGACAGGGAAATATTGCTTTGGTTAGGTGTCTCTGCCTTTCTACTATAAGTTGGAGGTGATGGTCAACTCTGTGATTTGGGGACTGTGTACTGACCTATCCAAGTTAGCCCTAAAGGTGAGCACAGTGCCTGCCAAATCTGGTTGATAGACTGAAGAATAAATGGTGGGAACAGAAGTTGGGGGGACTTGAGGACATGGAATAGCTCATATATCAGAGGGAATGTATGGAAATTCAAAGAAAAATGAAGTAGTAATATGGAAAGATAGAAATGAGATGCTGTTTTGTAAATTGTTAGGAAGTATTTGGGTAAAAGGAAATTTTAACTAAGTTGTAGGATCACACCATTTCAGGACACACGCAAAACCTGCTTGAGGGGCAATTTTTCCCCCTGTTTTGTCTTTCATCCCCTCCCAACCAGACGGACCATTTTCTCCCTAAATTTATTACACAATATTTTGATTTTCTTTTAAAAGTATATTGTATAAGATAGTGAGTATAGGAAGAAAAATCTAAGGGCTTTTTCTAGGGCAGATCGTAACTGAAAATCGCCGTGGCAGTGATTGATGTGCTATGTGAAGATTCTATCAAAGTGTTCCTGTAACTTGTCTAGATGTGAAGGAAGGTGTTGTCATTAAAAACCTATAATGTGCTTACATAGGGACCTTACTTTAATCATTTTTTATTTCTGTGTCCTCTTTTCTTACAAAGTAGGCATGTGAAAAGTCATTCAGTATGAAAGTTTTGCTTTTTTCTTGATAGAAAATTCACTCTCTGAGAAGTTTTTTGTTTGTTTATTTTTCCCCTTTAGTTTTGTCTTAATTCAGGCAGCTATAATGGAGCATCATAGAGCATGTGGCTTATGAATAGCTGAAATTTCTTCTCATTCTTCGAGGGGTGATACTGACTAGTTCTCAAAAAACAAAACGAAAGGCTGACTAGTTCGATGAGTTCCTGCTTTTTGCTTCATTGAAGGCTGACTTCATTCTGTGCCCATACATAGTGGAAGGGGAATGGGACCTACTGATTTTTTTTAATGAGGACATAAACTCTACCTTTATGATCTGATCTACTCCTAATGTCCCCGCCTCCAAATGATATCACATCAGGGAATAAATTTCACATGGGGACTGGAGGGCAGAGGGAACATACAGATTACAGATCCTATAGTGTATAGAAAATTTCTAGTAGAAAATAAGAATTTCAGTATTTAAAAAAAAAATTAAGATATGTGACCCTAGGTTATGAACAGAGTAGAAGGAACTTAAGGGGATTTTTTTTTAAGCACTGTAGAATTTAGAATGTCTTATGATTTTTTTGGGGGGGTGTAGATCATTCTGTTAACAAGTTATACAGTATTTATTGGTTCAAATGCTATTTGCTTTCTCATATTTTTGAACTAGATTTTGGTTATATGTCTAGTTCAACGAAGAGGAATCCGTCTAAACCACAGCTTACAAAGTATTTTATTGAATGAGTGTGTCTGCTCACATTATGTATCTGACTCTACATTTACATTTGGTGGCCATGAAGGTCTCAGCCTCCCGTGGAAATGCAATCCTTTTACTCTTCTGGATTGCTTTTAAGAGGGGTTATTACTCTCTCAGTGCAATGCCACCTCGGAAAGTCTAGGTAGCATTACAGCTTTCTGTGCCCCAAAGGAGGTAACACAGTTTTTAAACTCTAGTCACTGGATACAAAGCCCAAATGCTCTCCTCTAGGGTTCCCTGAAAGAGGCCTGTTTGACTGCTATATTCACTCTTGATGCACTCCCTTTCTAGGACTTGTGCCAGTTAATTCTATCTTATCAACTTCAGCCAGGTAGGCTTGGTGTGGTTACCTCACAGGAGTCTTAATTTGGAGTGAGTGGGTGTATGCATACCTATGACCTTTAGAGCAGTAGTTTTCAAATTGTGATTTAGAAACATCAGCAGTAGATTTTGCATATTGATCCTGTTTACATATGTGCACACATACATACCACGCCACACAACACACATGCTTCATTCGCCTGTGCTGTATATACTTCATTTTCCACTCCTTTCCAAATTATAATAAAAGCTTTGTTACCTGCACATGGGAAAGCATTGCACTCAACCTGCATTGTAGGATGGAGGTAGTATTCAGCCTTTAGAGTCTCAAGAAGTATTTTTGTACCTCAGCAAAATGGACCTTTCATGATGGGTCTTGACTTATCCACATCCACAGTCACATCGTTTGTGTTAATGCAGTTACAAAATGATCATAGATATTTATTTACTGGACACTGTATAATGGATCTGAAAGTGTTTTGTGTGTTTCTGCACCTATATTTCTTACATGCATTTGTTAGATGTGAGCACTGTGATTAGAAGTTCATTATTCTAACAAGGAATTATAACAGGACAGGGATGCTGTGGCAATATTCTGAAAGTGACCTGCTTAGTGACCAGATAGCACTTTTGTAATGCAGTACTGTTGTCCTGACCATGGATAATAGAATAGATAAATAAATTATGGTTGCTGACCTATAAAGTACAGTCATCCATCAGTTTTTTTAAGTTAATAATTTGTATTTTCCAAGATGTGACCAGAAGTAGAGTCCGATTTTAACTGTTTTGAAAATCTTAAACTAGACTTCTGCTCAAACAATAGTGTTTTGCTCATTTATCTTTGGATTATATTTGCCAAAGGCATCCAAGCAGGTATATTTAAATATTTTTGATAATTATCACAATTGAAACACACATGGTTAAGTGGTAGCTAGATTTTTATATGCACCTGTTTTGCTTGTGATTTTAAAACTTTTGCGACTGTGATCAAGAAATATTAAGCTGATAGAAACAATTTTTAAGGTATAAATATAATCATTAGGAATATGACAACTTTGACTCAATAATGTTTTGGAAGAAAAATTATAATTTCCAGTGGAGTAGCTTTTAACCAGGTGATGCAAAGGCAATTCTAAGGTCTATTTGCATATAGAAGAAAAAAGCCATATACTATAGGCTGCTTAATTGCATTGAGTTTATTGGGATACAACTAAAACCTGTATATAGTAGTCTGATGTCAAAAGATTATAGTCTGACCTATTGATGGCATCTGAGATGAGTTTACAAATTTACTTTCAAATTTAAGCAAAACAGCCATTCATATACAATTGCTGTATCTGCCAGAACTGAATAAACAATGCATGTGACAAAATTCATCCTGTTTATTGTGTTTTCCTGTCTTTTCCAAGGAGCTGTCCTCATTAGTAATGGGATTAATGCTAAACCCAATATTCAGTTAAGTCCTGAATTCATGATTTCCTCTGAAACTAATAATAAAATCTAAGATATTACAGTTTAACAGTTAAGCTTCTTTGGAGGATAGCCAAATATATATTATATCCATATATGTGTATATGTATATATGCATATGTGTGTGTGTATATATAAAAAACAGGTATTATGGTTATACACTTACAACATTTTATCATTGTACACATAGAGTTGAGACCTGTGAAATTACATAAGATAATAACATTTGAATATTTCAGATAACAACTTTAAATATTTTTCAGAGCCTTATATCTCACTGTGGGCTATTAATTTTTTAAAATTTTACCTTTTATTACAGACCAGATGACAAACTGACATTTTTTCTTTGGCCACTTTGGAAGTATATGAAAAACTTGATAATGAGTTGCCATAAATTCCATTTAGTTGTTTATAGCATGCTGACCATATTTTTTCATTATTTCCTTCATGCATGTGTCCTGGGAAAGTTGGAGAATGCCAGCCAACTGGTGTTTGGTAATTTATTTATCCTTTCACTTGTTATCTAAAATATTAGTCACTGAGCATTCCTTTAAGATTGTTAGTAAATAGGTAATAGTTTAGCTTTGCAAAATATTTGACTAATATCAACCTTGGCCAGTATTTCCTGTGAATTTGGATGTTTCTATCTTTGCAGTACATTAACTATGATTAACCAAGTCAAATGAATATATAAAATAAGTGGAAATTTCACATTTTTGTTCCTTTATAAAAGAATTTGGTAATTTCATTTGTGCTGAAATAACTTTGAAGGACCTAAATAAATGAGGGCAATGCTACCTATAGCCCTAGTAAGCCCCACTTTTTTTCTGATCTAGTTGTACTAATATACGTACTTACTGAATACTTACTTTTGGCATGACTTAAATTGCTTTACTAGCTTAGGTGCTCTGTAGATTATTTTCTGTAGATTATTTTCTTTATTAAAAAGTGGAATCAGCATTATTTTAATAGAGGTAAATGAATCTTAATGTAGTTTTGATTAGATAAATTGATTTGACCAGTGCTTAGCATGAAGAAGGAATTTTCCTTTTGCCTTTGCACTGATGACTGTTTCTCACATTTCAGGCAAGGCTAGATGATTACTGTGATTACCAAAATTTGAATTTGCTGTTTTTAGGAAGGAGTTTATAAATTCCCACTCAGAAGTTAAATCCATCAACTAAATTCCTAATTTTTCTTATAAGAGCTGGGGGGGGGGGCGGTGCAGATTAGGTAATTGATTAGGTAATTAGTTAGGTAATTTGGATGACTTGACACTTTTTTTCTTTAGAAAGGGTACCTAATAAATACTAAAATAGTTATCTTTTAAACATATACACTTCCTTGCCAAGCTATCTTCCATATTGCTACTTAAATTCTTTATATAGAACGGATAGGACAATATATCACTTTTTTGACAACCTCATTTTTATTAATTGCTTTCCTGTTTTTCTTTCAATGTGAACTATTGTCCTGTCAGTCTGACCTGATCAAAGTGTTATATAATATAATGAAATTGACCATACATTCCAGCCTTTTTCCTGTAAAAATGCTGTGGTTAACATGCTGTATGTTGTTCAACTTCCAGATGATTTTTTAGTGCAAAATTAAGGAAAATGATTCATGAAATGATCATGAATATTTTCTCCACTCCCACCATTTCTTCAGTGTAAATTTATGTATATTTTTAGCAGCGTCTGTGAACTCTATATTATAAGCAATATCTAAGATGCAGTCCCTTCACTTTCTTTCAAACTGATGGTAACAGCCACTATCCTGTGTATATACTTGTTAGTATGAGTCTATACACAGGGCTTACGACAATGGCCAGTTTATAGTAAATACAAAACAAATGTTCGTTATGATTATTTAAGGTTTTTTTCTTCTGCGTCTTCCTTTTTAGCATGAAGCACATACAGATATTAAGTTAATGTATATGTTGTGATTACAACTTATAGAAAAATACTTATGAATAGGTAAATTCAATCTTGCAAAACAAATATCTGGTTCAGTTCCTCATTCTTCCCTCTCCTCAGTATTTATTTCCGTTTAATCCTGGCTCCCTTTACTAGAAGAAAATCAATTAAATATTTTTATGTGGTTCTTCCTCTTCTATAACTTCCGCCTTCCTGGAAGTCTCAGTTGGTAGATAGTAGTTTTTGATTTTGCTGTATTCATTGAGTGGTGGCAGCTCTTTTATTCTATTCATTCAAGGTACTTGGTGTAAATATTGCTTAAATGAGTCAGTTACTGTGTATTCATACTGGGTTTCTGACGTCTTGACCTTTGGAGGAAGTCACTAAAAGAGTTTTCTCCTACTTCACGTAGCAGAATATAAATATTAAAACATGTCTCTCCCCTATTGAAAAGTCCTTAATATCTGTGGCTCCTGATGCAGTAGACATAAGGATGTGAAGATCTAAATTCCAGGCATTTTTAAAACAGCTTATGTTTGCTTCTAATATTGTTTTCAAATAATTCTCTTAAAATTTTAGAACCAATCCAGTGACTAAGTAGTGTATGCTTTGTAGTAGTGAAATTGTGAAGGGCATAGTGTCTTGCCTCAGATCCTGCACTGCCAACCCCTGCAGTGTCTAAACCAGGGTTTGGACTGCATTCAAGTTTGAATTCAGTGTCTGGACCAGGTCCCCTTTACCCCCAATTTTGAACTGAAACCAATTACTTTATTTCTTTCAGTGAGTCATGCTTGAATTACTATTAGTCAGTGAGATTAAAGGACTCAAGAAATATTAGAAATATTAATACAGTGATTTAATGCTAAATCATTGTCTTCCTCTGTTTTAAATACTAAAATATTTGAGTAGTAACCTTAGAGTAGTAATAATTAATAAATATGTTGGTGGATGAGAGAACTTAACCCTTTGACTTTGAAGAGATGGTAGAAAGATTTTTGGGAAATGTTCCTTTGACTGATGTTTAAACTAGGTTTTCCAAAGTAATAATTAGTTTTTCCTTCAATTACACTCTCTTCTTACTTGTTTTAAAATAGAGAACTCTTTGAAAGTGTGAAGATGAACACTAAGGCAATTTGGTAACTCGTTCTTGGCCTGTGCTTTGAAAATGGAATTTAAGAGTATGGTTTCTCTTTTTCTGAGACTAAGCCTGCTGTAAATTTTGGCAGCAATATTTTATTGTAATAAGATCAGTTTGCAGCATATTCAGGCTCATTTTGAATGAAAATTGAGTTTGACTAAAGAAAATCATGTCCTTCCAAATGAAAATGAGCAGATGCACAAAATGAACCTTAAAATTAATCTTGGATTTACCCCTTCCTGCATGCATCATTTCACAGTAATATTGAAAGTGACAAGAGTGGGGAAAGCTGATGCATATTTAGGGTTAAAATTTCTACAGATATATTTTAAGGATTTGAAGGGAGCCACTATATTAAGGAGACAAAATTGCCATCTACTTAGAATATGCAAAGAAAATATTCCTTTTTGAAGTCATTTTACCTTTAACTTACTATTATGTCATTTTTAAAACTGAGAAATCTGAATTTAGCACAAGATTTATCCCTCCGGGTCTCTAACTGAATGCTATCTATTATTTTAATCATGTTAATCTACTACTTAGTGTAAAATGCCTCTCTGTGACTGCCTGAGAACAAAAGTGCTTTCTGTTCTTCCTTCCTCAGTGAACTGGCCTTCACATCGTGCACGGGCCTGCAAACAGTTAGGGGTTTAATTTGAACTGATCAATACATTCAGAACCCTTTCTTCAGGGAGATCAATACAGTGTAATGAAGTCTGTGTTCCAGTTCCCTTTTAAGCATCACTACTGTGCTAGGAAGGTGTCTGTTGTTCTCTTCTATAGCACAATCAAAATTATGTTTGAGTGTTTTTATTAATACCCAGAATGGAGCAATGCTTCTTAGCTCCATCCAGAAAAACTCTACAAAGCTCACTGCTGGGTCTATCCCAATATATGAAGAAGTGAAGGGAAAGCTTGTGACTTAAGAAAGAAAAATAATAAAACACTGCTTCAGTTAATATCAAGGACTTAATCACCTACAATGAGTGCTAAATGGTTTTGAATAGAATCCTTTGTTTTATGAAAGCGTGCCCACCAGTTGGCAATGTGCTTCTGCAAAGTATATGGCTAATCCTGGCAGTGGACAGGTGATATTTGTACACATCTAGTCATATGCAACATGAGTAAAATCATTAGGAATATGTGATATTTTCTTTCAGTTTTTGATGTCTTTATCAGATTTTGCTTAGTGAGACTTTTAAGTATTTTTCCTCCCCTTTAAAAACATTTAGATATTTGAGTCATATTTTAGAGTATTTGAGATATCAGTTTTCTCACACTTGCATCGAGATAGGCCGAACTGAGGTCTGAAGATTGATCTCTTATATAAAAGTGCTAAAACACAATTTCACACCTTGTTGGGTACTGTATCTTACTATATATCTTGTATCAACTTTCATCCTGACTTAAAAATGTTCTAAGATTGTTTCCTTGGGAAAGTTTATCTAATAAAGTTTTTTTAAATTATGTTTTTAATACAGCACAGGTAAATTAATGAATTCAAGACCCATAGAAGAATTTCTGTTTTCTAGCTTTAATTGTACTAAATATTATAAGACACACACACACACACACACACACACACATATATATATATATATATATATTCTCGGGCAATTTCTAGTGTGCTAAAAGAGTTGTGTTTAAGAATGTTTGCAGAAATTGCCCTGTATGGTGTGGGTTTGAAACAGTTTTTATTTATCGGTGTTTCATAATTAGAAATCTTAATAGCTGTTTTTAGTTAATCATATCTTTCAAGATCAAAGACTAAAATTCTAGAATTGGAAGAGATTTTGGAGATGACTTAGGGATCTTCTCCTTTCATTAAGGAACTAAGCACAACTTATCTAACATGATTTAGGTTAACTTTACTAATAGAATACAATGAATAATAGAAACCTAGTGTAAAGATGAGTAAGAGGAAGAACTTGGAGAAAAGACATTGTCTCTGAGCACCTGGAGTGTACATATAGTATAATGTAAATGAAAACAGGAAAGTTTTGCTTTCTCTGAACTTTTTGCCAAAAAGTGGAATTGAGGGAAAATTAATGAAGAATTTAGGATTCTCGAAAGAGGGATTGCTTATATCTATGGTGGGAGTTGGAAAAAGCTTCCAGGAGAAATAGTATTTGGAGCTGGCCTGAATAGGCATTAATTAGTTGAAGCCAGACAGAATTTTCTGCTTTGCATCCCTTGGGCATGGGGTACCAGGAAGAGAAGGGAGCCCAACACAAGGCTTATGTGTTAAGAAGCTAGAAGATTGTTGATATTCTTGTCTAACCAATACTACATTTCCATAGTGACAAGGAAAGATCATCCTTCTTTTTAGAACTTTTAGTTCTGTCTCTGCAGTCCATGCCTTTTCCTCAGTTATGCACTTGTATACATGCCATCACTCTGCCTTTCACACCTTTCTACTTACAATTTATTCAAAACCCTGATCAAATCTCAAGATTTGTGCACCACCATTGGATGGGCACTCTCAGCTCTCCAGTTCACCCTTTTATGGTTGATCACACTGATGTGAGTGTGGTTCTGTTTTGTGACACAATAGTGACCTTATTTGTCTTGGAAACCCTGACTGCAGACAGTCAATACTCAGTAGGTTTCTGCTGGATGAATTAAAGAGAATAAAGAATTCCAAGTATTGAAAAGACAATTAAAGGGAAGACATCCAGCAACTGTGGCTTGGCCAACTTACAGTTGGGAAACAGGGATAGGAATCTAATCTCTCATAGTTAGGGTTGGTGTTTTGAATTGAATGAAAGAATTTAGCTATAAACTAACTTGTGGGGACATTATGGGAGAAATAAGTACAACATAAACTAAGGACAAAAACAATCTCAAGAATTAAGCAATGGCCAAGCAGTTAAAATATTACAGGAAGGCCAAGAAAAATGAGGCAAAATGAAAAGTTTGTACTCAGGGAGACTTTGAGGTTCTTAAGAGTAATTTAACTGGAGTGGTTAAGATGAAAATAACGTGTTTCTTTAAGAAAACATTTGTATGTTTTCACATGCCATTATAATAATGTGCTGGACAATTTGGTTTGTTTAGGTGTTTTCTATTGACCTTTTACACTGAATAACCAGCAGCTAAGGATTTCTTGTGGTTGTTTTTAGTTGACTGAAAGCTGGTAATTGAGTGAAACATATGCTAAGTACTGACTACTTATGTGATACTGCATAGAATAACATTTGTGTTTCACTGTGGTTTCCATGGATTTCTCTGTTTGTCTTTGACTTGTAATGAGTCTATTAGCTATCAGCTGTCACTGTGCACAAGGATAAAGTCAGATTCCATGAGTGAAAGTCTACGCTGATGACCAGGTGGTTTACTCTTGAGAAAGGTTGAAACCTTCACCAAATGTTTTAATTTTCTTATCAGGAAATTGTTATAAAAGAAAATAAAGACAACACCCAGGCAACTTCTTGGTAGCGTAGGTGACGTGTGTCTCGAGATGACCTGTGTATGCTGTGTCTGAGTGTTTCTTCAGGACCTGTTTCTTTACAGTTTTGGACAAAGTCAATGAAATCCATAGGTTTTTCTCTCTGAGTTGGACATAAATCATACCTTCCTTTTATATATCTATCTCTTTTTATATTACTGCCCATCTGTCTTCTTTATTATGACCATGTTTTTCTTCTTAATAATACAGGCTGTCTAGCCATGTCCTATTGGATGAAATATAAGTTTTGATCATATACAAGCATCTGTTTTTTTATGTCCATACCTACGTAACAGCAAAACTTTTTGGAAATTCTCTACTGTATATGCAGTTTATGTAACAAAATCTATGTTCTAGCTTGTCTCTCACTGAATATTCTATAATTCCTTTGTTTAACTTCCGGACTAATCATATTTTGAAGCATCCCATCTAGATGAATGTGTTAAAGAGAGGAAATTTAAAAAATATTTTGGTCTGTTACTTTGATAAGCCATCTAAAAGTGATTAAAACCCATACCAACACATATAAATATGACACATGCATGACACACATGTATCTTGTTTCTACCTCTGTGACCTCTGTGAATGTGTGTGTTTGTGTGGTAATTTAGCTGAAGTACTCAGGGATAATTAAAAGGAGTGTTTTTTGTTCACTTGGTTTATGAATTATGTAAGATACAAATTTCACTGTGTGAAACAAGAGCTGGAAATAACAGCTTAAACAAGAAGTTTATTTCTCTCACACACATAATCATTTGGAAGTGCGCACTCAAGGAAGGTGGGATGACTTTGCTCTTTCAGTCCTCTAGACATGCAGAGTTTCTGACTATTTTGCCTTCTCCAGAGAGTTACTCTCATTTGCGTGGTCCAAGATGGCTAGCAGTTAGATTCAGAGTTCTAACAGCTGACAGGCAGAGAATGGATCTTTTTAAAAACACATGATCTGGAAGTTGCACCTGATATTTGTCCTGGCATCCCATTAGCCAGAGTTGTTTTTAGGGACACAGTAATCTAAAATAACATTGGGACATGACCTCTCTTCTGACTTGTGGCCAGCTCAAAATTCTATTATTTTGGAAGCGATAAAAATGAATGCTGAAAAAGCAGAGCATGGTGGTACGGGTCTATAGTCCAAGAGCTGGGAGACAAAGAAGCCAGGAATCGCTTGAGTTCTCGGGTTCAAGACTACCCTGGGCAACATAGCAAGACTTGGTCTTGAAAAAAGCAGCCGAGTGCGGTTGTGGGCATCTGTAATCTACCTGGGAGGCTACCTGGGAGACTGAGGCTGGGGATCGCTTGAATACATAGGTTCAAGACTACCCTGGGCAACATAGTGAGACCTAGTCTCAAAACAAAACAAAAAATTAATACTGGGTAATAGTTTCTGTCCTAAGGCAATTAGTGTATATTAATTATACACTATATTCATTTTCTGCATTTGCACTATTCTGTGGCTCATTCATTGACTGTCCACTTGATATTACTCAATATTGAGGCATTAATGAATACTTTATAAATTATACATAAGCTAACGCCTTCAACTATAAAACCTGATGATTTCAAATTCTAGAACTTTAATCTCACAGGTTGGTTGTGTGATAGGTGATGCTTAATTACTGATGGAAAGCCATTTGTCCCATAGCAGGTAAGGGATGATATGTTTCTAAGTGCTTCTTGAATGTTGTTCTGTTCATTTATTTCCGTTTGTTACTAAATTCTCAAGTGGAGGTCCTGTGCTAGAAATTGCTTGGGATATAAGATGAATGAGACAGACTTTATCAGTAAGGCTTTTTACAGTGGTGTGCATATTTTGTTAAAAGCAAACCTAGATGATAATGAGTTTATCTTATTAAAAATATGGAAGAATTTCCCTCCTCATTCACCGATATTCCCGGGACACAGTCCACTTTAGATCTGGATTGCTATTGTGGGAAAATAATTGTTTAAGTTTCAGACTTTTTTGAAGCTTCAGATTATTATGTTCCTTTGTTCCTTTTATTGTTTTTTTGGTTTTTAATTTTCTAATAGGTTATGAAATTGCCTCCATTGTGGTCAATTGGCTATGTTTAGGATTAAGAAAAATAATTTTATTTATGTTCATTTAATTATTTTCCAGACTTTTGCAAAAATATTTTTTAAAAAACATAAGAAAATATACTTTCATCTAGTAGGTAAACATAATCTCTCCTTAAACAGTTGAAATTGAAACATTTTTTCCATTTAATGAGACTATCATTTCTGGTTTTTTAGAATGAGCAATCTTAAATTAAAAACTGATTTTAATAAAAATTAATGAAACACATCAATAACCATTAAGTTATACTAGCTAAGCCTTTCATAGATGCACTTTTTTTTTAATTCTTAAAATCTCAAACATAGCAAAACCTGGAATGACCTTTATATTGCTCATAATCAAAAGTCAGCACACAACTTACCAAAAAAAAAAAAGAGTTTACCCAACCTTAAATGCATGGAACAGTGGTTCACTAACTTTTATCTTTCTATTAGTAAGAACTTTGGAACTTTTATTTTAAAAACAACATTCAACTAAATGTTAGGCTATTTTCTTTGATTGCATCACAATAGTGAGGGGCATTATTGATGATATTAGAGGTCATATGTAGAACGTGAAGCCTTTACTTGACTGCAAATATACATCAATACTTTGGGATCAAAGTCAACATTTATTCCTAACCTTTCTACCTGTTGTACTTTAATATGTTCATTTCTCACTTTTCTTTCAACCTCAATCTACTCCCTATCCTGTTAGAAATCTTCCACATCATGGTATACAGGGAATCTTTGTATTGGGTAAAAGCAAAACTCAGTGGAGAGATATAGAGAAGAAAAATATCTATGTTACCATAGGACAGCAGGACAGATAAGATTTAAATGAAGATGGCAATATCATATCACCTGCTTTTATTTTTTAACTAGTTCAGTTAAATGAAATGCCAGTATTGAGATACATGAAAACTCCTCAATTTCTTTCCAGGATTGTGCTTATTATTTAAATGACAAGCATCCCAAGCTGTTAGGAAAAGCAATAGTTGATCAGTGAAGAAATTTGCTTTTCAGGGTCAGCTAACCTGCTGACTTCATGGTATGTAATATTACTGGGTGTTTGTTTCCTTGTTTGTAAAGTTCAGAACTTGCATGTGAGATTATTAAGATTTCTCCCAGACCTGTGGTTATTATTTTACTGGCTACTTTTATCTTAAAAACAATACAGAATAAGTAAAAACCAGCATTATAAGAAGCCATATTCTACAAGAGCAAAGCTTGTTTACATACCTGTGTCATTCTCCACCTTACTTTAAGGCAACATTTTTTATTGATAATTTAAACTCATTGTGTATAAATTTTGTGATCTAGTGATTGGAAACTATAGTCTGGGTCCTAGCATGTGTTTCGGCTGTGATCTAGGAATTTCTGAACTAGCTCACAAGTGAAGCAGTTGGTTTGAGTTTGGTGCAGGCAACCTTTCCAATAATGGAATGTGTTTTTTCTGTAGGTGGGAGGCTAGGTGGTCAGTCTAGAAAGGGTTGGGAACATTTAGTGTCCAGTCATATATTTTTCCTTTAGTTGCATTCCCCTTGGATCATGTATCTGGCCATGTGAGCTTAGTTTACTTAATTTGAGGTTGGCATTTCCAATCACTTAATCTTATTTAGCACAATTTCGTTTTTACAAGTAGGTGAATGGATTTCTCTGTGTGTCATTGCTTCTTCCTTTTTTGGTAGTAGTAATCAATTTTAATTTGAAGGGAATATTAAATATCAGCATGAAAAAATGAGTAAGATAAACAAGCCGCTTTTCAGAGTTAAAAAGTTAGATGACTTATTTCAAGTACTTTGTAATTTGTGAGGGAGGGTGAATGCACAAAATCTAGGGAGTGAGGCTGCTCTTAATCCCTACCATGCCAGCAAATTTTGAATAATCTGGTTTTTGAAAGAATGAAATAGTGATCCTTCCCTGCAAAGTATTAACCTCTTTCAGATAACTCATTTACCTTGAATTAGGTCTGATTAACTTTATAAAGTCAGTTTAAACTTTGAATGGTTCAAACAGTGAATGTCCATTGTGTCACATTGATGTTTCTGTCACAATCAAAACCAAACAAGACCATAGCATGAAAATCATTAACAAATGGAATTGTTCAGGAATGTGTGAAACATATATTCTATTATAAACTCATTTTATTGAAAAACCTGTAGTGTCAATTTTGATATCATCTGGTTTTGTTCCATTGGCTTTTGAGAATTCTTTGTAAGAGACACCCATGCTTCATTCACCCACTACTTAAAATACTGCAATGATAAGGATTTCACTTCCCACTGAACTAGCTACTCCCTTAAGAAACTTTGCTACAAGTTCCTGGTGTGACTCAAATTGTTCACAAAAGGACATTTAGAGTAACATGTAAAGTTTGGTCAGAAAATATGCTAAAGCTCAAATATATCTACTGTCATTTTCATTATTGTAGATGTTCAGTTTTCAGAGTTATTGGACCCCCCAGTTCTTTTTTTTTTTTTTTTTTTTTTTTTTTTGAGACTAGGTCTCGCTATTTTTGCCCGTGGAACCGCGCGCTCACTTTGCCCGGTGTACCAGACTCAAGCAATCCCCAGCCTCAGCTTCCCAGGTAGCTGGGATTACAGGCGTGCACCACCACACCCAGATATTTTTTTGGAACTAGATCTCTCTGTGTTGCCCCTGAGCAGGACTTGAACCGCAATCCCTAGCCCCAGCCTCCTCATAGGCTGAGGCTTACAGGCATGCACCACAGTGCCCAGCTCAGTTCTTTGATTTTTAAATGCTATGAATTAGCGCTCTTTATCTAACAAATCATATTGTTAACCTTGCAGTTACTTGGATTAGGTAATAAGCAAAGTCTCACAAAATGTACTTAGTGAAGCTTTTAACTCAGGTTTTTCAACCTTGGCACTATTGACATTTTGAACCAGATAGTTCTTTGATCTGTTGACCTATGCTGGGCATTATATGATGTTTACCAGCTTCCTTGAGCCCTACCAATCATATGCCTCAGAAATATCTCTAAAGATTTTCAGATGTCACCTTAGAGGACAGATTCACCCACAGATGAAAACCACTGCATTAAAGGAACAATTATTACATAATTATCACACACCTAACACCAGAAATGTCAGAATAAAAGGTATCATCATCATTGAAGGGTGGTGTGGGGAATATAGGCTGACCTAGTGAAAATAAATTTTTTGTGAAATTTATTGATTTTATTTATTTCTTGATCCATGTTTGTGAGGAAGATTTAGACCAGCTTATACAAGGTATAAGACATTGCACTTATTCTGTCTTTGAAAAAAAGTCATAGTAAAATTTTGAATTCCACAGGCATGTTTGTGTAAATGAAGGTACTAATGGCTTTAACATCATTTACTTGACTTTGAAATATTCCAGACAAAGTGGGAAGCTAGCCAATAAATTGGTCCTGGTGTGGATCTAATTAGGCCTAGGGGGGGGGGGCTTCCTGTGGATCACTGAGATTGTGCAACTGATACCAGGAAATTCTTTGAGAAAGATACCAGGGTTGTAGGAAGCTTTGTCACAGTCACTAGGAAACCCTGGCCTGTGTTTGAGAATCCTTAGGGGTTGACTAATTTGATTACCTCTTTCAAGTCACTGATAGGTGCTGAAGCAGAGTGTACCCAGAGCATGCTGAGTCTCACAAGGGGCCATTCCTGTGTCTTCCTTTGTTCTTTAAGAGCCTGAAGAACAAGGCAGGAATTAAAGCAACATGATTCATGTCCCCATCCCCCTGGAATTTCTTGTGGAAGTGATGACTGGGGCACCTTATGGGTGTGAGGGGACAATCTTTGTCAGAAATGTTTCCCATCAAACTTTTCAGTCTGACCACCATGCAAAAACCAATACTGTGAGTAACCCCAGTTTGGATCTCAGGCTTTGGGTAAAGACTGAAGAACCCTATCTCCCCAAGGTTTTTCATTCACTGAATTTAAACAGTTCAGATTTGTTCCTAAGAGTGAAAGCTTATGTATTTGGGGGGTTAAGGGTATGAATGGCAAGATACCTTTGACACCACTGAGTCACCACTCAGGACTGTTATTCCCAGGGATTTGTCATGCCCAACCCTTAAGTGGGTTGGGCAGGGAAATGGTTGTGAATTCCTGGAGGTCTAAAGGTTTTTTTTTTTTTTTTCCATAAACATTAGCTTAACCGTAAAACTGTATTTGTAAGGTTTTTGTATATTTGTTTTCCATTATAAAAACAGTCTGGAATTTAGATGGAGAGTATAACATTGATTTTTATAGAAGATGGACAGACAGGTTATAGCAGAAGTTGCAGTATGTTTGAGGTCATAGCATATTAATAACAGATTCAAGGCCTCAAAAGTTAGAAGTCCGGAAACTAAGACCTCTCATGACATAGTAACCTAAGTATTTTACTGACACCAAATCTAATGTCATGTTGAACTGTAGTTTTATATGTGAATCATTAGAAACCATCTTTGACAGCAACATGACATAGAAGTTAAAGGAGATGAACACAATTTAAATGAAACTAAATCCAATCCTATTGCTCATCAATTGTCAGTTAAATATAGGAATAAATTCAAATCAAAGCTTAAGCACTCCAATGTGAAATATTTAATTGCATACTTTTTCCTTATTGAGCACATATTTCTGCATTAATTGTACACTGGAGGATCAGTAGGAGAGAAATAATTAGTGGTGCACACATATGAACCTGAAATAAATTGGAAGTATTTTAGCACCCAGGTCTCATGTTCCACCTAACATCTTAATTGTTGGAGTGGAGGCTGATACTATTAAATGCTTTGATACCTGATTTTTTTTTCAAATGATTGCACTTACCTTACATTTCCCTTAGTTTTTAAAGAAAATGCCTATCTTCATTATGTCTCCTTGGGACTTATATAAGCTTCTCAGTTTTTCTTTTTATTGAGAGTAATTTTGTAGATATGGGTCACATTAAAAGCTAGAGGACATCTATAGCAGCAGTATTTCATATTCCTTGCCACCCCCCCCCCCTTTAGAACAAATTCAAAGTTATTTCTAAAAGCATGGTCATCTTATAAGTAATCTAAAGAAGAAGATCCTGTATAGATGCCTGCAGTGGCAGTGTTTCAATCCAACTAACTCTGAAGTTCTCTATAATGTCTAAATTTAAATTATTCACATTTCATGTGTGCCTAATCTTTTTTCTTCCCTTCTCAAGCAGCAGAGAATATTTGTGCCACATCTTTGGTGAACATATGCCTTTTTTTCTTCCTTTCCCTGCCTTACACAGAATTTTAACACTGTTCAGTATGATAGTTACTAGTCTCTTGTGGTGGCTGAACATTTGTATTGCAGCTAGTCCAGATTTTGGAGACTGGGTACAAAAGAAAAAATGTAAAATATCTCCTTTTAAGAAACATTGATTACATATGAAATGATAGTATTTGGACAGTTGGGTTAAGCACACTAATAAAATTACTTCAGGGTTTTTTTGTTCCTTTTTAATTTGTTTTATATATATATATAT
>PVHY01007817.1:0-65157 GCA_004024945.1 Uropsilus gracilis | reverse complement strand
TCCTTCCTTCCTTCCTTCCTTCCTTCCTTCCTTCCTTCCTTCCTTCCTTCCTTCCTTCCTTCCTTCCTTCCTTCCTTCCTTCCTTCCTTCCTTCTTTCTTTCTTTCTTTCTTTTTGAGACTAGTTCTCGCTATTTTTGCCTGTGGAACCACAGGCTCTCATTGCCTGGGGTACCACAGACTCAAGCAATCCCCAGCCTCAGCCTCCCAGGTAGCTGGGATGACAGGTGCGCAGCTGGGCTACCACACCCAGCTAATTTTTTGGAACTAGGTCTCCCTACGGGTCCCAGGTGGGACTCGAACCGTGATCCCTCGCCCCGGCCACCTCATATGCTGAAACTTACAGGCACAAGCCACCGTGCCCGGATTTGTATGATTTTAAAAGATGGTTACTGAGATAACATTGGTTTATAACTTTATAGAAATTTCAGGTGTTTACATTGTAATTTGACATCTATATGTACTACGTTATGATGGCCATCACACATCTAATTTCCTCCTCCATCATACAGTTGGTCTCCATTTCCAAGTTCACCTATTCTCATTCCCACTTCTCTTCTGGAAACTGTCATTTTGTTCTTATAATTCCAGAGTTTGCTTTTGTTTTGTTTTGTCCTTGTCACTCCTAAAACCACTTCCTCTACCTCCTACTCAGCCACTCCTAAAACAGTTCACTCTTTCAGTTCAAATAAGATAAGAGTCAAATGCAAAAAAAGATAAGGTACTTTCAAATGTTCGATGCATATAATTTAACTGGGGATCTTGTGAAAATGCAGAATGTGATTCAGTTTGTTGGACTGGGATCTGAGATTCTGTATTGTGAAACTGCAGCGGAGGCCTAAGCTGGAGTCAGCAAAGAGCTCTTTGTACAGTAAAGCATTGGATTTGCCTGATGCCTTTGACAGGGCAGCTTGAAATCTCTACTCTTGTTTTTTGCTGCTCTACACTCTCTCTGCTCCCCTCCTAGCTAGCTAGCTGTTCCTCCTAAGTGTATCCATTCCATTTCCTCTGTTGTTTAAATGTAAGGACTGCTACCCCTCTACCCCGCCTTTTCAAGAGTTTACATTATACCACGTTTCTTCTGCTTTAGCACTTGTTTTCACTAACTGAAAGAAATCCAAGGAGGATTTTCCACTTTTATGACAGAAGTGGGAAAATGAAAATATTGTCAGTGTTGGATGGCCGCAATGGAATGAGGTGGCTCACTCTCCAAGTAGAAAACACTACACAAGCTGTGTATCCTATCCTTCCAGCTTTTACTGTTAGTGTTAATTTAGGTTCATGTTGTATTTAGTATGATCTGGTGGGTTATTTGTTGAGATTTTTTTTTTTTTTTGAGACTAGGTCTCGCTATTTTTGCCCATGAAACTGCAGGCTCACATTGCCCGTGGTACCACAGACTCAAGCAATCCCCAGCCTCCGCTTCCCAGGTAGCTGGGATTACAGGCATGCGCCACAATGCCCAGCTATTTTTTTGGGACTAGGTCTCGCTATGTTGCCCCAGGCAGATCTCAAACCGAGATCCCCAGTCCCAGTTGTATTTCATAGGCAGTTGCTTACAGGCACACGCCACCGTGCCTGGTGAGAATGCTAGATTTTTCTTTCCATGATAACTGCATCTTCACTCTAAGCTATTCAGCAAATGAAAAGTTTCATAAGCACACTCCACTTTCAGATTTGGAGGGAACTTGTATTCCCCATAGTTCCATTCTCAATTTATTTCTACTAGAATATTGTACTCAGACTCTAATGATAAGGAAAGTTTGCTTCCTAAGCCCCATTCCAGAGCTTTCCATTCAGTAAGTATGAAGTGGAGACTAACAGTCTGAATTTTTATTCTGTAAAGGAGTTTCTTGAACCACAATTTTGGAAAGTACTGCCCTAATGACACTCACCCACTGTCCTAACTTAAATATGCCCTAAATGATGGTGCTTTCTGCATTATACCAACATCCCAGAGCTACCCCTGGTTTCAACAGAATACTAGATATTTTAATATGCATAGCAACAAAAGTTAAAACATCCAAGCTAATTTTTTCATTTTGCCTCCAAACCTTTTTTCTCCCTTTTTCTGCTATCATCTAATCAGAAGAAATTTGCTTAGAGTTTGTGTCCAAGGAACACTAATATAATTACTGACCAACAGCATAGTTGGCATACAATTCACCGGGGAGAGCTTGGGAAAAATGCTGAGTCACAACATTCCTCAAATGCTGATTCCTCAAGTAAGGAGTGAGGTCCACAGATATGCATTTTAACAAGTTGCCCTGCAGTGATTCTAATGCAGATATCCCTCAGGCCCCAGTTTAGGAAATTCTGCCCTACAGATGACTCCAGCTTTCCTAGCAGTAAGACTGTTGGACTTAGAAATAATTTTCCAAATAAGAGGAGCTTAGGATAGGAATAAAGGATATTTAAAATTTTCCTTATCTCTGCAGAGTATCCCAAAGAGATTCCCCCCAAAAATCTCACACACCAAGTGAAATCTGTGCTCTTCTAATTATAGTCAATTTCAGTTCAGGTTACCAGACCTCCAACCCCCAACAAGATTGGCATCCCAGACTCTTCCCTGAATACTAATGATTTTGCCCTCATGCCATTTATGTCTTGGAGATAAACAAATACTTTCTTGGCACTTTTCTCTATTCTTTTTGGTCTTATTTTCTTAAGGACAAATTACTGATTTAGAAAATTGAATAGCAAAGGTAAACATACATACCTTTAGGATGGCAGTAACATCCGTTGTTTATTGTGTGTCTCTTCAAGGAAATTTTTAAACCACCTTCACCAGGGGAACCTCATAATTGTACTCTATCATAAAGATAGATGATTTGTATTGTATTTTTAACACTCTACAGTTTGCATATAATTCAATTTCTTTGTTAGTCTCAACCTAACCTTCCAGCTGACAAATTTGCTTTGTTGTCATGTACAATTCTAACTTGAATTTTCATCAAGTGTCTTTAATACATGTTACCTTAAGGTTCAAAAGTGGGATTTTTTTCCAGGGTTATAAAAATAAAACTGCAGTTCAATTAGTTCCTTTGAAACATGACAATAAGTGACTAATCCTTATTGTCTTTAACAAGTTCCATTATTCACACAGGCACATTGATGCTGGCATCAGAGGAAACTGAAGTAATGCTTGTAGCTACAGAACTTGAAAATATTTGACTATTTTAGCTTTCAGATGAAATATACTTTTCAGATTGATTAAGCTATGAAACTAGTTTTAGAGAGAAACAGTGCCAGAGGTTGAAATGAAAATACTATGATACATCAGTGAAAAGGGTCTAGATTCATTTTAAATGTAACTTTATAAACTGAGTAGTCCAATATTATCTGGATGCCTCAATTTAAACCTATCTATATATCAAAATATACAATGAGGAGAGACATTTTTTGACTCCTTCACTGAGAAAATCAGTGGGAACTGAACAAATAGCAATTTACCTAGGTTTCATGTGAGTGTTTTGCTTCATATATTTTGATCTCAGGTGGGGGAGGCATTGGTTAATCCTATTTTCTAAAATCCAAAACAAGACATTTTACCTCAACTCAGCTCACCTGCAATTTCCATAGTTTGTAGCTATTCATTTAAACATTTTTCAGTTTTTTATCTCTTTATTTCTTTCCCCTCTGTATTCCTGTTCTCCACTCCCTTCCTCTCTCCCTGCTGCAATGATTTGTCCTCTCAAAGAATGGGGGTGGGAGGGAACAAGGGATGGAAGCAGAGCAGGGAGCATGAGCCAGAGAATGCCAGGATCTGGCTTTTGTTATTGGTTGGCTGCTGCCTGATGGATAGACGAGGGAGGAGTGAACTCCTCAGTCTGTTCTGACGGAGCTGAAGTACAGAAACCATATTTACAGGTAAGCGCCAAAAAGAAAATAAATAATTTTCGTCAAAGAACAATGCTTTTAGTTCTTATTGATACCATTTTAAGCTGTGAAAATTATCCCGAAGGCGTTTCCCAAGTGTGTCCCTTTCATTATTTGAAGCGTTGCAATGAGCTGTTCTTTATCTGTGCAAAATTCTTAGCTGATGAAAACACCAGAGGCATGTCTAATCCTGGATAACTTTCTTAGCAGTGTTATTGAGCAATATTAATATGTAAAATGAGTCATCATGTGTCTTTTCATGTTTTGATTCAAGCTTAAGTAATGGGATCAAAGGAAGAATGAAAAAAGCTTGGTAAATTCCACAGGTACTGAGAAAATGGAGTTTTCTCTGAATATGTACTATAACATTTCGTGGGATGCCTTTTAGTATTTACAATATACAGAATGGGTTATGAAAATAATTTTTGCATCTTGTAGACTCTAGATCTAATTCAAATGAATGATTTCTGTGCATTCGACCCCTTTTATTTAGCTTGATAAATTGTATGAGATTGAACAGCTGTATCATTTTACTTTGTACATGGTAAGCTCATATATTTGGTTAAGTAACTGTTTATCAACTTGCATGAGGTAAATTTTCATTTTAAATGCTCAGAAACCTATTTGTGAAGAATTAAAAATATTGCTGTAAAATTATCTTAAAAGGTCAGTTTCATTGGTAGTCTCATTTTTTGATGAAATATATCTAGATAAGAATTTCTTCGCAGAACTATATTGTTGATAATATTCCTTAGCACAGTAATGTTTTTTAAACTGCTTGAAAGTTATTATTTTACTTTACCTGAAGCTTATGGCTCTTTTATTTTCTCTTAAGGTAAAAATAGGGCATTCTGAATACAGAGACTAAGTGACACTTATAATAAAAACATATACAAGATAATTTGATTCCAAGTTATTTAAGTAAATAGCTACTTTAATTAATAGGTACAGGTCAATTAAAATGGGGGAATTTCACTAAATAGGAATTTCAAGAAACATTATTATTGCTATAATTTCATCACAATTAATTAATACTTGTTGATTGTAATAAGATTTCTTCATATATTTTCTGTTGAATGAATCATAGGTTAATAGGAATAAGTAAGTATAATTGCTAAGGAATTTTTTGCCTTGTTTTGCTTTTTGTCTTTGCCAGAGAAATAGATTTTGCCTTTGAATATAAGGCCAAAACAACAAATTTTTCAAAGTTAAAAAATGGATAAGAACTACTGCATATTGGGACACAAATAAATGAAAGGAGAGCTATTTAAAATTTCCTCGATGTAGTAAATATAGCAAATTACATGTTTTATAAGTAAATGTTGTATTCATATTGACCCAATCAAATATTCTTACATGGTTTATTATAAAATATTTCTAGATTTCAAATATTCTATGATACTGAAATTTCTCCATGTTTTGAATTATTGATAAATTCTTCTAATGCTGGTTTTGAAAGAAATGATGGCTGAAATTAGGGCACCCCTTTGTATAGGAATTTAAGGTGATATATATATATATATATATGCATGTGTATATGTGTGTATGTTAATATGTGTGTAATCAAATATTCACCTCTTGAATTGCATTAGAGGAAATGAGTCAAGGCAGTTATATTTTTTGGAAATTATAAATTCCTAGTAAAGCTACCTCCAGGAATGAAGGGGAATTGATGAAAATTAGAGAGCAGAGTTCCACATGGTTTTAAATTATTCTGTTTCCTTGGAAACCAGCTGCTGCAGATGCATTTTGCTTGCTTTGGCTAAAAATATCATCCTTTTAATAATCGCTAAGGTAAAGGTTTTGAATAAAACCAGAGTATATTGTTGCTGCTCTTTATAATTTCCTTACTAGTTCACATATTTTGGATGAAAAGTAGATAACCTTTTCTCAATCAGCATTTCCTGATCTGCTATCATCCACTGGCAGACGTCTGCAAGAGACGTCTCCATGAGATAACTGTGGTAGTTTTTACTGCAGAGACTACAGGAAAAAGTGTGTGTGTGCACGCACACATGCACATGCACTTGAGTGGAGGCAAGAGAAAGAAAAAATGAAAGAAAACAGTCAAGAGGCTTGTGTCCAAGTGAAGAATGAAACAAGGCAAAGGAAAACCACATAGGACAGCTGTGTGAGCAAGAGATGGCTGAGCAAGGCCATTTGTTTTTGGTGCATTTTAAAGATTCAAATACAGGTTTTCAGTAGATCCTCCATAAACAATTTTATTTTTTGCACAATACTTTGTGTCTTTTCTCCCTTCGTTTGTATTGATTTGTAATGTACTGAAAAGACAATAAGTGAAAAAGTACTTTTAATATCAGTTATTTCAATAACAAAAAACTTTGCATCATATTTTACTTATGGGTTGTTTTAACAAAATTAGCACTCTGGTGAGTACATTTTAGATTAAACATTTTTTAAAACTTAATGCTCAGATTATTAAAGCAATCATTAATTTGAAGGTTAGTAAAAATTGCTAGTTAACTATAGATACTTTTGTTTTATTTGAAACCTTTGTTTTCTTGGAAATGAAAAATTTATTTTGTATAACTTTATAAGAAATAAATCACAATCATTTTACCCTATTTAATTTCTCAAATTAAAAAACATTTTAATATAGCCTTTTTTCTCTCCAATAAATGTTGACAGGAAATGTTATCATAAGATAGTACATATTTTCTATTTTATTATAAAGCAGCTGAGGTTCCCAACACTTCTTTTTTTATCATTTAAGTGTTTTTTGACATATAATAACGTTTGATTTTCACTACACTAACTTTAGTGTGTTAGGTTTATTGTTAACAATATAGTAAGTCATGTTTAAGCCATGCTGATATTCAGTATTTGACCAATACATTATTTAAAGCTAAATTAATTTGGTATGTCAGTATGTTCTTTCAAAAGGAGTTAGGATAATGGTATGTATTTACTTTTTGCAATTAATGTGAGCAAAACATTTTAGTGGCAGCATTATCAGCATAAACACAGATGAGATAGTAAAGAGCAGCCTAGCAACAAATCAGACGGACTAATTAGTGGATTACACCTCTTGTGCAAATAACCCTTATTTCAGGAACAATAAAAATTGTTGCGTATTTTCAAGCTCTGGAAAACAATATGTTGCATGACTTTCAACTACAGATAAGTTTTATTTGTGTAGTAGTTAACTACTTCTGTCGACAGTTAGTAATTGACTATTAAGTGTAGAGAGTCCTGTCTACTTACTGCTTCATACTTCTTTATTTGCTAAAAGTAACTTACCAAGTGAGCTCCCATGAGTCTTTTTTTTTTTTTTTTTTAAAGAGACTAGGTCTCGCTATGTTGCCTGGGGTAGTCCTGAACCCATGGACTCAAGTGACCCCCCCCCAGCTTTCCCCTCCCAGGTAACTCCCAGCTTTCCCCTCCCAGGTAACTGGGATTACAGATGCCCATCACCACACCCGGCTATTTTGTTGAGACTATGTCTTGCTATGTTGCCAGGAGTGGTCTCGAACCAGTGAACTCAAGTGATTCCTAGCCTCAGCCTCCCAAATAGCTGGGATTACAGGCGCGTGTCACCGCACCAGCCAAATGAGTCTTTTAAACTTACACAATGTTTTCAAGAAAATTAAATATGTGTGCATTTCCCTAAAAGATAGATAAGCCAGGTGTGGTGGAATATGCCTATAATCCAAGCACTGGGAGGCAAGAGGCCAGGGATCACTTGAGTTCACGGGTTTGTGAATACCCTGGGAGAGACCTAGTCTCAAAAAAAAAAAAAAAGATTAGATAACTTTGCATATACAATGGACTATATACTACTTCTGTTTATGACTTATTATTACTAGGGATGGAAGACTGAAATTTATAAGCAATAGAAATAGCACCATGGTAAGAAAGCTGGGGTCTTGTCTCACAATGTTCAAAATACACTGCATACTTAGGACAATTCACCTAATGAAAAATAGCATTAACCTTTGTATGGTGTTAATGATCAGATGTTATATTTGACTTAACATGTGTTTAGTACCTGATAGTTTGATATAGGGCTCCTGTAGAAAGGGCATTGTTCTAAGAATATTATTACTCTTTAATTACCATTTTGTAAGGTATGAATAAGGGGTGGATTTGATTATTAGGTGAATAATCACATCTAAATGTTTCATGTACCATAGAGAATCAGTTGGGCAGGTTGATATGATTTCTCAGTCAATTGTTTAATTCTCAATTGAGATAATAGGCTGAATATTCTGACTTAATAATTGTTGAATGTATATACCTTATACTCTGAGAAAATAGTCTCAAAATAACTTTGCAAAATATTTACTTCAATATTATAATAACCTTGATAAATTTAGATATCAAAACTTAGGAACTACTTGATAGAGGATCAAATTTCTTATCCACTTATTCATTTTGGTCTGACAGAAAAAAAAAAGAGACATTGTAATCATGTGATTTATTTCTGTAGCATGTTCATACTTTAATTAGATGAAGAAATTAGCATATTTTCTTTCAATATATTTCTCTTGCTTCATATGTATATTTTAAGGACATTATTTTAAACAAAAATGATCAATCTCCATATAAAATAGTTCTTAAGTAAATTTTTATATCTTTTAGTAATATTGACTATAAAGTTCTTTGGCAAATACACACTTAATTTTCATGCATTACATTTGGGTATTTGAGTTTTTCATTGCATTCATAGCATGGGACTTTCTTGTAGAAATAATTATTTCCTGGGCTATTCATTTTACTTGAAGAAAGTAAAGCACAGAAAGGGAACGTTCGTAATCTTATTGGAAAACTGAGCATTGGCTTGTGTAAAATACCAACAGCTAGACACTGTTTGTATTAAATTTGGGGTATAGTGTATTAAATATTAGATGAAAGAAAAGCTGAGTGTGGGAGGCTTTTGGAAGAAGGTGAAAAAGCATAACACAGCCAGATGGTCTCCAATGCATGGTAATTTTAGAGTTGCACAGAACTGTCCACTTTAGCTTCGCCCTTGCTGTCCCATGATCCTAATTGCTTTGATTTACCATCACAGTCTCCATGACTTTTTCTGTATTTGCTGTCAGGATCAAAAATGTATTTGTCTTATGCTAAGTTTTGATACAGTTAGTTGCTGTCATATTGTGGATATATGGCAATATATTTAATAAATGAAGCATATGATTTCCTAAACAGGACTCCTGAATGTATTTATAAAGATTTTCATTTTCTTTTCCTATCCCCAGGTTATGTTACCCACAGAAAAATCAATACATGTCATCAGTTGTTATCTAGATAATACTGGTTGAGATGCTTTCAACATATTAAAGCAGAAATAGTCTGGGCAAAGTTTACAACAGTCATAAAAATTTCTTAAATTCCTTTCTTTTAGTTCAAAAAACTGAGACTTAAATTTTTAGGTTTTTGGCCACTGTGATATCTGAATCAGAAAAGCTTCCTAAGTAGGTGCTCCCTTGCCACTGAAGTCCATTTGGAGTTTCAAATGGAAAATTGAGTTTGGTCACTGCAATGTAAGCTCCTATAGTCAAAGAACTTGACAAAACTTACGGATGAGGTCAACAAGAACAACCTCAGAATTAGCTCAAGTCTGCTCTCTGCTCCCTACCATGGCTTCTTAGCCATTTCTTGGACTTAATAATCTATTACTGTTCCACTTCTCAATTAGAATTCTTGGTGTCTCAGTGTTTCCTTTATCTTTGTATTAACAACATCTAAATAATACCTGATATATATTATGTACTCCAAAATTATTTTTGCTGACTGGATAAGAGGAAAATCTTGTCAAAGAATCATCTTAACCCTTTCTTGTACCCTCTCAATAATAGACATTTAACTTCATTCTTATTCCCTTTTCATATGCTTCTTTATAAATGGTCTTTGCTGTACAACATCTTTGTCAGTAAATCACACAGTTTTGTATTGCAGATATTTTATTGTATAAACTTCATTAACTTCTACTTAAATAGGGGATTTCATCTCTACAGAAAACATTGCATGATTATTATCTCCACTATGCTCTTTCATTATACTATTCCAATTCTCAAAGACAGAGAGAGATCATACTAAATCAATAGCTTAATTATAAATTTATGTAATTATACTTATATTAAAATACAATATAAATATTAAATACTGCTTGTGCAAGAAAATATAATATGTATTTTACCAGTCTCTGATACTGTCATACACATACTCTTCTTCATTGAATCCCCACTGTCTTGAGTTAAAGTTGTTTAACAGTTGACTAAAGTTAAAATTATTCTGCAATATAATTTTTCCTGTTCTGAGCCTACTTTCTGTCATTTATATTACATTCTGATGAACAGTTCTAAGTCATACTGGTTGACAAGACAATTCTGAGCCTGTACAAAGAAACCAAACATGCATGCTGAGTTAATAAAGTCATTTTACTAGAATTTAATATATCTGAAGGTAAAGCATAAAAATTGTATGTGACTAACAATAGTCTTTTGATATAATTATCACCACCATCAAGTCTAGCTGACCAAAAAACAAAAACAAAAAGACCAATACTGATGTCTAGGATACTGAAGAGAATCATTGCTAATATACTATAAGTGTGCTTATTTATATTAGGACTATATCGTGGTATACAGAGAGACTCCTTAAGTGAATGATTTAGTTGGGCAGTCACAAAGAATATTTCTAGAAATACATATTTTGACCTACCTGTTAGTTAATTAGATAGTGCAACTTAATAATTGATGAACTTCAGAACTTTTCCAGTCAAAGGTCAACTCCTAGACATACCATCTTATTGCCCACATAAATTTTGTGTGGTTATTTAAGCTCGCTGAACCTGTTTCCCTTCCTATGAAATTTAGTTCTCTACCTAGATGATATTGTAAAGATTGATAGATGTATGTAGAGTATTTTTCATCACAGAATTTAGAATATAGAAAGGAATTGTATGAATTCTAATTGTTTTGGGTAGTCATACTTTTCTAAGTCAAAGTTGGGAGGAATGCAGTAACTCTTAGAATTTTCAATGGCTTTCTAAAACATATTCCTCATTAGGGGATTACAAAATACCACAAAATCCCTCTTGAATGGTTAGTTTTTATATTCTTTTCCATATTTACGACAATTAAATCATTGAACATTATCTTTTGGTCCAAATTAGTGTTGTTTGAGATAGTGGAGTTGTGGAATAAATCCTAAAATCTTTAAAGAATGACACTGATAGAATCTCTACAAAGTCAAACTGGTGAATCATTTTCCAAATTAGAACCTAAGTTCTAGTTATTTGAATTCTTCATGAAAAAAAATTTATGGTTAATAAATTTGCGAACATCTGGAAAAATTTAAACAGTGGTGCTAATACAGTGAAACTTTTAATTTTGTATTTATTTTTATTGTTTGTATATATGTATATATACATATATATACATATACATGCACATATGTACACATTACATCATTGTCTATCCCAAGGTTCTCCCATCTCCTTAACACCCATTAACCATCTTAATCTTTTGTGCCCTTCCCCTCCCACTCCCCCATTTTCTCCTTTCTCCCCCTCTCTTGT
Organism: Uropsilus gracilis; assembly: GCA_004024945.1. Classification (NCBI taxonomy): domain Eukaryota; kingdom Metazoa; phylum Chordata; class Mammalia; order Eulipotyphla; family Talpidae; genus Uropsilus; species Uropsilus gracilis. The sequence continues at coordinate 53,734 of PVHY01007817.1, read as the reverse complement.
TCTATGGTTCAGTTCTGTTGGCAGTTTTACATTTTTTTATCTGTTTGTTTGTTTTTTCTAAATCCCTCATATACATGAGACCACCCAAAGTTTCTTTTTCTTTCTGGCTTATTCTGCTAACATGTTTCCTTCTAGCTCCATCCATGTTGCTGCAAATGGCATAAAGTTGTCTTTTTTGATTGATGCATAATATTCCGTTGTGTAAATATACCACATCTTTTTCAGCCATTCGTCAGTTTGGGTGCATTTGGGTTGTTTCCATAGCTTGGCAATTGTAAACAGTGCTGCAATAAACATGCACATACAGGGGTTCTTTTTAATTAGTCATTTTGTGTTTTGGGTAGATTCTAAGTAGTGAGATTGCTGGATTAAATGCTAATTCCACTTTTAGTTGTTTGAGGGTCCACCCCACAGCCTTCCTCTTTGGCTGGACCAGTTTGCACTCCCACCAGCAGTGTAAGAGTGTTCCTTTTTCTCCACATCCACGCCAACATTTGCTGCCACTTTTTTTTTCATATGGGCCATTCTTACTGGTGTAAGATGGTATCTCAGTGTGGTTTTTGATTTGAATTTCCCTGATTAATAATGATGTGAAGCATTTTTTCATGTGCCTATTGGCCATCTACATTTCCTCTTTGGAGAAGTGTCTCTTTCTTTTAGAAAGTATATAGTGTTGGAAATTTTCTAGATGCATTTCATTATAACTCTTTCCTCCACCACAAAATAATTCATTGAAATCTTGTGGCTTTCACTGGTATATGTTACACTAATATTCTTTAAAATAGTTGTATATCTATTACTTTTGAAGAATCTCTAACTTTAAGGCTTAAACATGATCTATGTTTTATAATTTTTAAATATAATTCATAAATATATAAATCTTAAAAAAATTCTCAAATTATTCTTAGCTACATTGATACAATATTTCCAATATAAAAACATTTGCAAAATTATTTAGCTATACATTCTTCATAGAATAATGTATTCAAATTTTATTTCCTTTTTCTCTTTTTGCATATATTTTTAAAACCTAAAAAGCAATGTGCGTACCTGTTTCAAAATATTTGCTGTCACAAAGATGCCTTACATTCAAAATACATTTTACTTATACCCTGAGTGTTGTGTTGTTCAATAACAAAGTGGAATAATATTTAATTACAAATGCAAATGATATGACATGCTTAGTACATGATTTCTAGCACCAAGTGAGGGCTCAGCAACTTTATTATTATGATCTATCTATTTAAAGGAAAATAATTTAATATAATCAAGAAAAATCCGTAGAACATGATGGACAATCAGAAGAAATACAAAGAATTCTCATTGAAGCTCTATAAATTTAAATATCTTCTGTAAAGGTAATATAGAAGATCCAAAAGTCACAGACCTAATGTGTTCTTTTTTTTAGCTATAATAAAAATATCTTTAAACATGATTTTTTACTATGAAAAAATGCTTAGTACCATCTGCCCACATGCATATACATACACGCACAAACAGAACTTCTTTCACTCTCAATTTAAACATTTCATATGTATAAGTCAGGCATGCTAGGCTGTATCATGTACTGACTGGGGCCCTTAATTACATATTCATTTCATGCAAGCATAACTATAAATTAGTATCTCACAATATTTGCAATCCTGGGGTTATACCCCAAGATTGTATACACTCTTGTGTACACTCTTATGGGCAGAGAGTTTTGTTTACCACCTTAGATTCTGTCTAATACATATTTGCCATCTTAGAATCCTGTTAACAGTGCCTGACAGAGTAAGCACATTGTATGAGCTCTTATTTTCATCAACTATCTGAATTCTTAAAAGTTCACAGAATAAAAAAAAATATTAATTCCTCAGAAAAGTTAAAGTAGGATGAAATGATACTCAATGCACCACTAGAGACAAAATTGGTGTTTTTTGTTCCTACCAGGTAGATCAGCAATATATTTATGAAGTTCATAATTTTACTTCCAGGAATTCATCCTAAAGATATAACCAATATTTTACACACAAAAACATTTAAAATAAAATGGTAGTTATATTATGATTCATAATAAATACTTTACTAGAAACCAATTATTTCCTTTATAAAATGTTGGTTAAGTATTTTGGCATGATTATTCAGTGAAATAGTATGTAGACTTAGACACAAAACTAAACAAATTTAAAAAATGCAAGTGAAAATTTAAAATTATTTAACAATGAAGATACATGCTCTTAATTTAAGTGAAGAAATTATAGGATTCAAAATTGCATGTACAGAATTAATCAACTAGTGTTGGCTTTTGGCAAGGCATTGTCATTTGACTAGGCACAAACTTCGAGATTGCTGTCATTAAAGCCAGGCAGCTAGAGACTCTTTGGTGTGTCCCAAAATTCTTCTTGGAGTTAGAGGTAGGTTTTTGGTAAAATATGGTTACTCCACAAGGGAGAGACCATGTTCTGATACTTGCTCATAAAAATAAGGTCATCTTCAGTAGGAAGACAGTATCATGTCTCTGAATTTTCTGTGCTGCTGTTATTCATTCAACACCTCATACCAAACTAGCTAAATTATACTCAGTCAAGATTGTAGTGCATGGTGTTGTTTCTATTTAGCTATAAGTGATATTTAGAATACATAACATGATGCTTATGGAGGGTGTAGAAGCTAAAAATTATGAGAAAAGCACCTGCAGTATACACTCCAGCATGATGAAGCAGTTACCATTAAGTCCATTTTATAGATGAGAAAATTTTGGCTTAGAAAATTTAAGTAATTTGATCAGGAAATTATGAACTTGATTTTCAAACAACTGATGTTCACCCCTTTCTATTATATCAGCATGTCCTGGAACACTGAATATATTTTTTAAATCTGATCAGGGAATGCCAATGATTAGCCTCATCTAAGTCCTGTAACATTACCAATTGTTTTAGGGATACCTGAGTGCAAATTAGTGGTAATAGTGCAGATTGATTTTTTTTTCTCTTAATTTTTTCTAGCTCTAGCTCTTAGGTCTTAAATTTCAAAGTAGTACATTTTTTAAACTGTAGGATCCAGATATTACCGTATGTTAAGAATAAACCAATCCTATTTCCCTCTCAATCCAAAGAAAGAAGTACCAAATTCCACAGTCTTTCAAACTAACATTTCCCCACAAAGCCTACACTCAGCCTGGTTTTTTTCTTTTTCTTGCTCTTCTGTGATTAGATTTTTAATAAAAAATCAGTGCCCAGATTTCTTGAGTCACCACATTCTAATTTCTCCTTTGAAGATTTTTCCTCCTTTATTCTCACTCTTTCATCCTTATGCTACTTTTCCCTTATATTCCCAAAACTGTTTAATTTCACCTTATTCACCCTATTATGCAACCATCTCTAGCCTCAACAATCTGTTCTCTTTCTAGTTTTTGTCAGTTAATCTCTATTATTACTATTATTATTAATCTTGGATGCAACCAAGTCTGTTATTCACAATTTTATAAGAAGTGTCTTTGCTGTGAGGAAGGAAAGGTATATTAAAATACATAAATGCTTACGGAGGGGGTTAGGACATAAAGGAAGTCACACTTTACACTTCTGGGTCTTCTAGGCAAGAAGAAATCCAGGAAAGCATCAGACACATTGATAAGAGAAGAACAAAAAACATAAAGATGTTTAATAATAACCTGAGTACTACCTGTATATGAGGAAGAGATACTCAGCATGCCCCCCCACTGGCTCTAGATGCCATCTTACTAGCTAGGGTAAATGGAAAGTTAGAAATTCAGGTTTATGACTTGATGAGAGTTGTAGTCCTGGGAGAGCATCTGTGGAGATGGGGGTGGAGTCTATAAAGACATCATTCACTGACTTAGAGTTTGCTCCTTAATGTTCCTCTGCCATCACCTCTTCATGCCACTTTCTCACTGTGACATTATCTTACTTAGCAAATAAAAGTAGAATGGTCTTTATCAGCTGAATGTGTCATTACTATACCACTTAATTGCTTATTTTCCTTTATAGCCTTTATCTCTGTATGATCTATAATATATTTAATTTGCTTCCCTTCTTATTGCCTATCCTTTCCCCCAATAATAACCAGTAAGTGAGTGCTGTTAGATAAAGGAATTTTTTTCTGCATTGTTACTTTATTTTTCTATAGCATCTAAAATAGTCACTAGCAAGTAGATCCGCAATAGACATTCACTGAATAAATAATAAAGCACCTCTAAATAAAGGGTAGGCAAACAAACCTCTTTTCCATATAATGGCATAATTGCCTGAATAAGAATGCTTGCATTTCCTTTCAGAACAAGTTGAACTGAGAAATACTGAAAGAACAAGTCAATTGGTGTTCAGGTTCAAGGCTTTTAGGATATAATGAGGTAGCAACAGGCCTGTCAGGAACCAAAGCCATGTGCCAACTGAGGAAATAAAGAAGCAGAAAATACAGATACAGAAGAAACCAGTCAGCGGAAAGACCTGAAACAAACATGCCCTGAGGAAGGATCGCTACCCAAATTGAGAGAAACCATTTATGAAGTCAGGTCAGTGAGAGGCACAAAGATGGTGGTTAGGCTTAAAGTTGCTCCTTTTTAACAAAGTTGATCTGGTTAGACTTATTTTTTAGAAGGTATGATAGGACAACCGAGGTTTACTAACTTAAAGTGACACCTCTCTTTGGTTGCATATATTGGGCAGGTGTCTTCCATCAAATAAATTCATGCTCCCAATGGATATATGGAGCAGAAGCATTTTAGGCTAACGAGGAAGAGAATGTTTTGATTCCCTACCCTGTTAACCTCTCCAAGTCACATATCTGAACCATTCTTTGTGAACTGTGCCGTGCTGTTCCCAGCTGGACTTTATATTGCAAGGTAATCTAAAATGGTATCTTCAATTTATAAGTAAAATTAACGAAGGGAAGGTAGATACAAAGCCTACTGGTATGAAGTACTGCCTCTTGGATCTGAGTGAAACATTGCTCATATTTTAGAATAGTTTTAAAAAGGGGAATGTGGAGCCAAACTGAACTAAACTTGAATGATGTCCCCACTACATCTGAGCAGGCACTTCTATCCAGGTCAACACTATTGACATTACTTACCATCTCTGATCATGAGTCCATTTATTATAAAGCCCACGCTATCATTTTTCATACATGGAAATCTATTTCTTGACCTTTGTTACAAATAACAGTAGGCAAATGTAGACCTAGTTGACCTTGTGATTAGATTTATCAAACCATTTTACTCATTGATGTTACCTGCCATTTTAGGAATTTGTGTTTGCAACTGCTGATCTCAGAACAGTTACTCTACAGTTATGAACAGATTGTTATGCTTAGAGGTTAATGATATATTTAAATTGATAGTAACAATTAGCAAATTTTTAAAAATTCATCAGATTGAACTCTGACTGGTTTTCATAGACTATGTTTATATAGAGACTGAAGCGACTTAAAGTAATATTTTATCCAATAAAAAGATTTAAGAACTGTGTTTTTATCCTGTGTAAAAATCTATTTAGCCAAACTCCTTGTCATAGGATTCAAGTATTCCCTGTAGCTCTGCTGAATTGACTAGAAACATGATAAGGCATCTAAATTCTGCAGGTATAGCCATTCCTAGCAACCAATTTGATTTTTGATGGACAAAGAGCCCCTGGAAAGTAGATGTCTTTGTACCTGAGAAAAAAGAAGTCCCAAGCAAGCTAGACATGCCCTAATCAGTATGCTCAGGGTATGACAGCATGCAAGTGAGTGATCTATTTCTTTCTGAACTCTGGCTCTGTCAGTGACAGGACACGATTTACTAGAACAAATCAAATAAATGTATTTGACTCCTGTTTTGATGTTACAAAATACTGAATCATATTTCCTTATGTAGTCTTCTTATCCTGTATTCTTAATTTTGACTCACTTAAAAGATAATATTGTCAGAATGAGACTGCAAATAAAAATGAATCAGGGCAGAATTGTTTTCACTGTTTTAAAACATCATGAAAAGAATAAACTGTACAAAGGCATGATAATGTGGTAAATGTTGAAACCTTCCCAAAATGACTTAGAGACCTTGACTGTGCAATCACTAGTGAAATATTTCAGTGCTCTCTTATTCCCGTTCCTGCTGCAGGTACATGTGACAGCACTGCAGCAATGAGTGGAATTTTAAAGGGGAAGTTTCAAGAAATTGACAGCTTTTCACCCTATTCCTCTGTGCGGGAACCAGATGATGAAGTTTTTGGCTGTGACAGTGCTGACCGTGTTGATAGTGTCAATCCATCCATTTCTAATGATTCCACTGGTAAGTATCAGTTTCAGATACTTATTTCAGGTTGGACTTTAAATTGTGTCTTCTCGTTCATTTTGGGAGTTCTTAATCTATGATCCATTCATATATTTGCTCCCAAGATTTTCATCATATCAGGTTTATTGGTAAAGGATGGCATCATTTGTTTGATTAAATCTCAGTAACACACCCCTGTTCACCTCTATGGAGTAAGCGAGAATGAGAAGCAGAAATAAATCCAATTGAAGGTAAGCAATAGCAATTGAAAATTGTTTCATAAGTGTCTTCAGTTCTCTGAAATGGAGCCCTTTTTTTCCAAACCCAATCAATGGAGCTATTTTTTTACTGGTCATTGAATTGTGGAATATTTGCAGTGCTGAGTATAACCTGCTTACTTCCTAGGTTAGGAAATGGTGTTTTTAAAAGAATGCTACTGTGAAATAATTCTTGAAAACTTTGGAACTCTGTAGTTGTTTGGACACTGGTAAACCTTAGACTCAAGGTCAAGTTCATATACTTTACTGAATGTCACTTTGATTATATAGTATACATCTGCTAAGCAGTTAATGTTAAGAAACACCATTTATTCAATGCAGTGGGTTCTAACTTAAAATTCTAACCACTTCAAGCAACACTCCTTAACAGATGCATATAGGAGAATTTGAAATAAGTCACTCAGTTTCAATAGCTCATGACCATTTAACCTCAGTCATCAGGGGAAGAGGCATTTCAGTTACATATTTTAAAGGCATTAAAGTAATAATGCAAAGCAAACCTAAACAAGCACAGCACATACTCCTCATAGGATAAGTATAAACTTCCTTTAAAACTGTATCCCATAAGCAGAGTTAAAATTATGCAGCACAAAAGAGGATTTTCCCCAATAATTTTTCCAGACGATTTGACTTGCAAATTTTTAATTCACACTAAAACAGTCTTTTAAAAATCACATTAATGTCTATACAATGTGACTCTGGTATTTCATTTTACCCTTTCCTCCCCACAATCTGAAGAATTCAACCTTTTTTAACCTTTTTTTTTTAAATTTTTTAAATCTCTACAACAGTTAATAGTTTTTGGAATACCTCTCCCTCCCCCTGAAGCCCCCTCTGTTCACTCAGACCCCTCTCTCTTGTTGTTTATTAAATTCATGTTAAGTCCATTAGTCTTTTTCCTGTGGCAGTGTTCTTCCACTGGGTGAGGGATTATGTTTTTGGGACACGGAAAATCGTGCTGGTATGTTTTCAGTCTTATCTTTGCTCTGTGCAGCCAATCTGCGCTTATTTCTGGTCTGTCAATGTTTTCCTGTTGTTGGTTGTGAATCGGGCAGCCAGTCTGCGAGTATTTGTAGTCTGTCAATGTTTTCTCGTTATTTGTCTCTCCCTTCCATTGTCTGTATTTTTTTTTTTTTTTGAAACTAAGTCTCACTATTTTTGCCTGTGGAACCGTAGGCTCACATTGCCCAGGGTACCACAGACTCAAGCAATCCCCAGCCTAAGCTTCCCAGATAGCTGGGATTACAGGCGCGCACCACCACATCCAGCTATATTTTTTTGGAACTAGGTCTCACTATGAGCCCTCCCCCCCACCACCGGCAGGACTTGAACCATGATCCCTGGCCCCAGTAATGGCTTCCTAGGCTGCCACTTACAGGCATGCACCGCCATACCCAGCCTCTGTACTATTTGCTACTTCTTTGCCTTATCGTTCTAGTTTCTGGTTTAGGGGTCCTGCCCCCTGTCTTTGTTGGTAAAGTAGTTTCTACATCTGTGAATGACCATTGTAGATCATCTCTTCTTGCTCCATCTGCTGCTGAGCTATGAGACTGATGCCCTGATTCTGTGGCCTTCCTCTCCTGTGAAATTGTGAGGGGTACCTTGCTCTCTTAAATGACATCTTGAAAATAGGATTTTTGGCTCATCCAGTCCCAGTGAACACGTAAGTGTGAATCTGTGAGAGCTTATCCCCCTGTTTTTCCAGTCCCACATTCACTGGTTCTTTATTATTTTCTTTAATTATATTACTTATTTTATCTTATATTGTTATCTACTCTGAGGTAGATACCACCTTATGATCCTTGAACCTTTGTCCCAGTCTTTTGTGCCCCTCCCTCCCCTGATATTTCCCCCTCCACCTCTCATGCTCCATGCTTCAATTTTGCTAAAACTTAGTTTTAAATTTTCCTTGTGTGTTAGATTGTTTTCTCTTTAGCCCTCATATAAGTGAAACCATCCAATATTTCTCTTTTTCTTTATGGCTTATTTCTGTGAGCATGACTCCTTCCAGCTTCATCCATATTGCTGCAAATGACATGTTTGTCCCTTTTAGAATGTTTTTTAAATTTTATTATTATTATTTAATTTATTTATATATAAATTTCACATCATTTTAATCCCAGGGATTCACCCCCACACACACACACACACCCTCTCCACTATTCCCATCCTTTCCCCCCTGCCCGAAGTTGTGTGCTTCAGTTTGGTGCTTTGTCTGTTTTGACTTTTCCTCATGGCTTTTGTTTATTTTTTCCCTATATCCCATGTAGTGAAACCATTTGGTTTCTGTCTTTTTCTTTTTGACTTGTTTCTGCTAATATTTCTTCTAAGTACATCCATGTTATAAAATTTCAAATTTGTAATTTTTTAATTGATAAGTAATATTCCATAGTGTATATATACCACATTTTTTTCATCCAGTCCTCTGTTTTGGGGCATTTAGGATGCTTCCAAGTCCTTGCAATTATAAATAGTGCTGCAGTAAATATCTGAGCACAGGTGTCCTTTTGTGTCCACACTGAGATCTCTTTTGGGTAGATTCCCAAGAGAGGAATTGCTGGGTCAAATGGTAGTTCCATTTTCATTAGTTTGAGGGTCCTCCACACAGCTTTCCATAGAGGTTGGACCAGTTTACATTCCCACCAGCAGTGTAAGAGTGTTCCTTTCTCTCCACATCCTCGCCAGTACTTGTTGTTGCCAGTTTTTTTAATGTGGGCCATTCTTACTGGTGTAAGGTGGCATCTTATTGTGGTTTTGATTTGCATTTCCCTTATTGCTAGTGGTGTTGAGCAATTTTTCATGTGCCTGTTGGCCATTTGTATTTCCTCTTTGGAGAAGTGTCTTTTTAGTTCTTCTCCCCATTTTTTTGATTGGGCTTCTTGTTTTGCCTAAGTGAGTTTTTTGTGGATCTTCGTTATTAAACTCTTATCTCTCTTGTGGAGGGCAAATTTTTTTCCCATTCAGTTGGGCTTTTTGTTTTTGCTGTTGTCTCTTTTGCTGTACAGAAACCTTTTAGTTTGATGTAGCCCCATTTGTTTATGTATTCCTTCATTTTTTTGCCATTTGTAGATGTTTCCAGAAAGGGATTTCTGAATTGTAATTCATAGAGGTTTTTGCCCAAGTTTTCCTCTATGTATGCTATGGTTTTGGGTCTGACATCTAAGTCTTTTATCCATTTTGAGTTGATTGTTGTACATGATGTGAGGGCGTTGTCTTGGTCCCTTTTTTGCATGTCTTAGTCCAACTTTCCCAGCATCATTTATTGAAGAAGCTATCTTTGTTCCAATGTAAGTTTTTCACTCTTTTGTCAAAGATTAGTTGATTATGTATGTATGGTTTTATTTCATGGTACTCAATTCTGTTCCATTGGTCTGATTGTCTGCTTTTGTACCAGTACCAAGCTGTTTTAATTACTATGGCTTTGTAGTATAGTTTGAAGTTTGGAATTGTAATACCTCCATTTTCTTTTTTTCTGGTCAGGAGGCTTTTTTCTATTCAAAGTCTTTTGTTATTCCATATAATTTCAGTAATTTTTGTTCTATCTCTTTTAAAAATGTCATTGGGATTTTTATTGGGATTGCATTGAATCTGTAGATTGCCTTTGTAGGGTGGCCATTTTGATGATATTAATTCTTCTAATCCATGAACAGGGAATGTCTTTCCATTTCCTGTGTCTTCTTGTATTTCTTAGCAGTGTTCTAAAATTTTCTTTGAATAGTTCCTTCATCTGTTTTGTTAGGTTTATTCCCAGGTATTTAATTTTTTTTTTTTTTGGTGTGATGGCAAATGGGATGGTTTTTCTGATTTCTTCTTCTATTTGACTTTTTTGCATATAGGAAAGCTACCAACTTCTGTGTGTTGATTTTGTATCCAGCTGCCTTACTGAACTGGTTTATTATTTCAGGCAATTTTTCTGTGGATTTTTTTTTGGGTTATCTATATAGATAATCATGTCATCAGCATATAGTGATAGCTTCAGTTCCTCTTTACTTATTTGTATCCCTTTTATGTCTTTCTCTTGCCTTATTGCCCTAGTTAGAACTTCCAGTACAGTGTTAAAGCGTATTGGGGAGAGTAGGCATCCTTGACTGTTTCCAGATCTTAACTGGAATGATTTTAGTTTTTCCCCATTTATTTAGGATGATGTTTGTTATAGGTTTGTCATAGATGACTTTTATTATGTTGAGGTACAAGTTCCTTTAATCCCTAATTTTTCAAGGGCTTTTATCATGAATGGATGCTGGATTTTGTTGAATGCTTTCTCTACATCTATTGATATTATCATGTGGTTTTTGCTTTTTCTTTATGATATGGTGTATTATGTTAGTTGATTTCCGGATGTTGAACCATCCTTGTGCCCCTGGGATAAATCCCACTTGGTCATGTTGAATAATGCTTTTTATGTATCATTGGATTCAATTTGCCAGGATTTTATTTCAAATTTTTGCATCTGTGTTCATTAGGGAAATTGGTGTATAGTTTTCTTTCTTGAAGCTGTCCTTATTTGGTTTTGGTATGAGCGTGATGTTTGCTTCATAGAATGTGTTTGACAGTTGTCCTTCTTTCTCAATTTTTTAGAAAAGCTTTAGTAGTGCAGGCATTATTTCATCTTTGAATGTCTGGTAGAATTCATTTGTAAAGCTATCAGGTCTTATTTTTAGGCAAAGTTTTGATGACTGCTTCAATTTCTCTGCTTGTGATTGATTGATTTATTTAAGTTCTCTATATCTTCCTTCTTTAATTTTGGGGAGTTGTATCTTTCTAAGAATCTGTCCTTCTCATCCAGATTGTTGTATTTATTTCCATATAGTTGTTCATAGTACTTCTTATTATCCTTTGGATTTCTTTCGTATCTGTTGTAATTTCTCCTCTTTCACTTGTGATTCTGTTTATTTGAATTTTCTCTCTTCTTTCCTTTGTGAGCTTTGCAAGGGGCTTATTAATTTTATTTATTTTTTTCAAAGAACCAGTTTTTGGTTTTGTTGATCTTCTGGATAGTCTTTTTGGCTTCTAAGTTATTTATTTATTCTTTTATTTCTGTTATTTCTTGTCTTCTGCTGGGTTTTGGGTTTTTTATTGCTCTTTTTCTAATTTTTCAAGCTGGTAGATTAGGTTTTTTTTTTTTGTTTTTTTTTAGTTAGTTTCTTGGTTTTAGATATGGATCTGTATTGCTATGAACCGTCCTCTTAGATATGCTTTTGCTGCATCCCAGACATTTTGCAATGTTGTGTCATCTTTGTCATTTGTTTCGAAGTAAGTTTTAATTTCTTCTTTAATTTCTTCAGTTACCCAATCTTTGTTTAGTAGCAATTTGTTCAGTCTCCAAGTGTTGTATATTCTTCTTGCTTTATTTTCATTGTTGATTTCTAGTTTGATACACTTATGGTCTAAAAAAAAAGTTGGTATTATTTAATCTTTGTGTATTTATTCATGTTTGCCTTGTGGCCTAGTATGTGGTCAATTTTAGAGCATGATCCATGTACATTTGAGAAGAAGGTATATTCTTTTCCTTGTGGGTATATTGTCCTATAGATATCTATTAGGTACATTTTGTCTAGGTCTTCTTTTAAGGCTTTTGTGTCCTTATGTAGCTTTTGTTTTTTTTGTCTGCCCTTTTTTGAGAGTGGGGTGTTGAAGTCTCCTACTACATATGTGTTTTTAATCTATATTTGTTTTCAGTTCTCTTAGTAGCTGTTTTGTGAATCTTGGTGCACCCTCATGTGGTGAGTACATGTTGTAATTATTATGTCTTTTTGATGGATTGACCCCTGAGCCATTAGGTAGAAACCTTCTTTATCCTTTGTTACTTTTTTATTTTGAAGTCTGATTTGTCTGCTATAAGAATGGCTACCCCTGCCTTTTTTGAGGAGATCATTTGCTTGTAGAATTGTTTTCCATCCTTTTACCTTCAATCTATGCTTGTCTTTTGGGATCAGATGTGTTTCTTGAAGGCAGCAGGATGTTGGGTTCTGTCTTTAATCCAATCTGCAACCCTGTGTCTTTTGAATGATGAGTTTAGTCCATTGACATTTAGAGTAATTACTGATGTTTCAGGTTCTAACAGTGGGTTCCTGGTGGTCATTTGGAATTCTGTTTTAGTTCTTCTTTCTTTTCTTTTTATTATTCATTCTTTTATTTTTCTGTAGGTTTTGATCTTAGGGCTTCTTGCAGGAATTCTTGGAGTGGGGGGTTTAGTGGTAGCAAATTTCTGGAGGCTTTGTTTGTCTGAGACGGTTCTAATTTTTCCTTCATAAAGGAAGGACACTTTTGCTAGGTAGAGTATTCTTGGTTGGCACTTTTTGTCTTGGAGTGTTTTGAGGATGTGGCCCAATTCTCTCCTTGCTTGGAGTGTCACTTTTGAGAAATCTGTGGTCAGTCTGATCGGTTTTCCTTTTTAGGTTATCTGTTTTCTCTCTCTTGTTATTCTCATAATTTTTTCTTTATCTTTGGCTCTTGAAAGTTTTATTATGTTGTGTCTTGCTGTGTTTCTTCTTTCATTAGTTTGGTGTTCTTTTTGCTTCCTATATGTCTATTTTCATTTCTTTCTTCAGGTTTGGGATATTTTCCTCCATTATTTCATTGAAAAGCCTTTCAGACCCTGTCTTTCTCTTCACCTTCCAACTACTCTTATATTTGTTTTCTTTAGGGTATCTGACAGATCGCTGAGTTTTTCTTCTCTCTTCTTACTTTGTTTCTCTCTCTCTTTCTTCATTCTCTCTACTTCTGTAGCCTCTAGTGTGCTGATTCTTTCTTCTATTTCTTCTAATCTGCTTTCCTGGCTCTTCCCAGCATTTTTGAACTCTTCTATTGCTGCTCTTATACACTGCTATCTCCTGCAGCTTCTTATTTAGGGTTTCAATTTTATTTTTAAGTTCGTCAATGATACTGCTCATTTTGCTGCATTCTTTTCTATATTTTTCTGCTACTTCTTTTAGTTTGTTGAAAACTTCTAACCTCTTGCTTTCCCTTTTTCCCCCCTCTTCCTTGGCCTCTTTGAGTGCTTTTAGCACTTAATTCTGAATTCTTTGTCTGACATATGAAACACTTCTTCCATGTCATCCATGTTGTTTTCTGCAAATTGTTTATCCTTTGTTGGTGAGTTATTTTTCTTAGGGCTTGCTTGAGTATTTGTATTCTTTCTCTTTCCTGTTTTTCCTTTCAGACTTGCTCTATGTATTGAATGACTACTGCTCTAGTATTGGAGGGCATGTTGAAGCCTATCTAGTTGTGGTTAGCTCTGCCTTTGTGCTTTTGCTGCTGTGGTGATTATATCTTGTTTCAGTTGGCTATTTTGGAGGACATGTTCCATTTCAGAGAATGAATGTAGTGACTAGATGTAGTTTTTATTGTACTGTCTGTCTCCTTTTTTCATTGTTTCTCTTCTTTCAGCTTGATGGGTCTTAAATATTTTTTAGTGCCTCTGTCTAGGCTTGTCATATAACCCTTTTTGACTGGGGTGTCTTGGTGCTTTTGGGTTATGAGTGTCCCTATTTTTCAAATCAAGGCTTTAGGGTGCGAACTGGGTGCCTCCAAGTTGACTTTCTCTGGGCCTGTAAAACTCAGTCTGTGCCTAGCCTGAATGGCAGAGGCCCATTCAGTTGCAAAGTTGTAGCCCCTCCCTATCTCCCAGGTGCATTACCTTGGCAACTGGAAATAATTGGGTGCTAGCTGGAACTCTTACCCCCGGCTGCTGTTGTGGGAGCTCATCTCTGCGGAGTTGGATTTGCCTGGGCCAGTAAAACTCAGTTTGCACCTCAGCCTGAGCTCCGCTGGGCTTTGGAGTGCAAGCTGTTAGCCTCCAAGTTGAGTTTCCCTGGGCCTGTAAAACTCCAGTTTGTCCCTTTTGATTGATGACTAGTATTCCATCATATACATATACCACAGCTTTCTGTACCATTTGTCTATTTGGGGGCATTTGGATTGCTTTCATATCCTGGCTATTATAAATAGTGCTGCATTTTTTTTTTTTTTTTTGGGATTAGAGTTTTTGTAACCTTTAGGTACTGGTTCTCTCAGTGTTCTGTCTCTTGCACCCTTCTCGGATGTGTGGGCTGGACATTTGCCTGGTCCCTCACCCATTATATGATGGTGTTTGTATTATTTGTGCTCTTTGTTTCTCTCCTGAAGTTTAACTGGAGTGAGAGTGAAGCAGAAGGGGTGTCCTAAACACATGCCCCTTGTTGTGGCCCATGTGCCAACATGTCCCTATGTGGGGTTGGGGTCCAAATGGCCACATAGGTGGTACAACTTTAACCCTTGCTGGCATAAGGACTTGGCTGTGCCAGGCTGTGGGTCTGTCTTCAGGTAGGTTGACAGGTACCCCATGCAGCCAGCTGCTGGTGGATGGGACTAAAGCCCTGTCTAGCCCCCTGACTCAGGCTCACTGGTGGAGGGGTCCCACCTGGGACTCCACACTGCTTTTGCCATCCGTTGGAAAGGGGACTTCAATGGCTGAGGTCCTCAGGCCTGTAGGCAGTCATGCAACCATCTGCTAGTGGTGGGGTCTTAACCTTCTTTTTCAAATAATATGAATCTTCCCTCATCATGAGAAACACTTAGCATACAGGTATAATTTTTATAATTTTATAATTTATCATTTGGCTAAATTAAAACTTTTTTATGATCTTGCAGAAAGTATAAAATGGTGAGATAGAGACAAAAGAACATGAGAGAAAGAAGAAACAATAGCTG
Organism: Uropsilus gracilis; assembly: GCA_004024945.1. Lineage (NCBI taxonomy): Eukaryota > Metazoa > Chordata > Mammalia > Eulipotyphla > Talpidae > Uropsilus > Uropsilus gracilis. Next base: position 38,512 of record PVHY01007817.1, on the reverse strand, counting down.
TTTTGAAAGCAAGACTCCAGAAACATAAAAGATAATTGCTATTCAGTGGACTTTGGGGAGAAAAATTTTGTTTGGGTTATTTCTTTGACCTTTTCAGACTTCCTTCTAAGTGATCTTGTTGTCATCAGTGATGCCCAGCAAAGTATGGAGCATTGGCTGATGCTTAGAGTTCTTTATTGGGTGAATGTATTCATTTCTTTTGATACATTTTTTGACAAAAGTTGTATATATTTAGTTACAAACATGATTATACACATTATACATGTGATATGTATCTACTGTGAAATTCAGTATTTGTGTCATATGTGAGATTATAGTTGACATTTAGGGTACATTATGTGATTTATGCATGATGTATGCAGTATATATACATTTTAAAATAATTGCTATAATCATGCTAATGTTCCCATCACCTCACAGTTACTTTTTTGTTGTTGTTTTGTTAGAAATATTTGAGATCTTTTTTCTTGGCAATTTTTAAGTAAGCAATATATTCTTTTTATAATTTCAAACAATGTTTGAAGAACTGAAGAGAGTATGTCCATTTTATGTTATTGTACTTAGAAAAGCAAGAATAGACATTTAAACTCAAAAGCATCAGAAAAACCACTAGGTACATTTTATGTGACCTTGAAGAGCTCTTATCCAAACACTGCAGCACTACAGGAGCTGTCTGATTTTTCAACTTTTTTCTCTTTAACCACCCCTGATAAACATCATCAATCTAGACCTTTTCTTTGAGATCCCACCTCATTTAGTGCAGGACAGCATTGTCCCCACCTCAGTGATTTTTCACATCGTGCTTATATCCTCCCTGGTCTCTGCCTCTCATAAAGTTACAAATTGACTCTCTCCCAGAAAAATCAATTGCTGGACTTCTCTCTATGCAAGATAGTTATTGATTTCTATAGCTTTTGACTTCAAAGTACCTATAGTGTTCATTTAAGCATCATCACATATTAGAATTGTGACTCCAGATAATTTCCAGATGTTTTGATGGCTTATCAGGTTTGAAAATTATAGTTCAGACAGTTGTTATGAGCATCAGAAGAGTATCTTAGAAGGATAAATGTTTATGTGAAGAGTAGTTTATTTTATAGGATAAACTGTTTGATAACTATTTTGATATATGGTTATAACATTTTTGTCACCAGTGAGCTATGTGGAGGAGGAGATATTCACTATGGCCAAAGAAATATCCTCAGCTAATTAAGAAGGCAGCTGCAAAATTGGATTTTTTTTTCAGTGCTGCTATTAATGTACTTTTCTTTGAATTTTTAAGGGTTTTGAGGGAAACATTTGCTGATATTGCTCTGTAAGGAAATGATGATATACATCATTGAACATCTTGTAATTGAAAGTGTGATCAGAACCATGACATGGGATAAACAGTAGAGCAGAAGGGTAAGGAAGGCAGAGAGAAGATATGACCTGCAGGGGTCTTTCTGTTACTGGCAAAACATTCTTTTATCAAGTTGGACAAATTGATGACTAAAAAACAGTAAGACAAAAACACTAATAAAGAGTCAACATTCATTTTGAATTCAAAGAACTTTAGAGCTAGGAGGGCTTTTGAGAACATCTGGATTGACTGCTTTACACTGACTGCTTTACACTGCAGACCAATATCTAGGGGGAGTAAATTGACAAGAATAAAAATGTGAGCTAGTGGCAGAGCACTTTAAAGTAGATCCCTAAAGGCTACCATTGTATTAGTCTGTGATGTTATATCTATGTTACATCTATTACTGCTAAGTAGAGAAACACAAATCATCAAGTAAAAGATGTGGCTGTATCTTAAATACAGCCCCTCTTGGAAATAGAAACAGTCCTTCTTTTGGTAAAGGTAATGGGTATATATATCACCTCCTTTTTTTCCCAGTTGATTAAAGTGTTAGTATTTCCTTACTGTAACATAATGTTATTGGTGAGTTTATGAATAAAGTTCAATAAGGTAAAAAGAAGAGGGCAGAGAATTCAATTTGAGTGTGTATAAATGCTTTCTCTTCCTCTTTCTGTAAGTAACAAGGCAGACTGTTGAGATTTCCTTGTATGTCACTGACATTAATGGAAATATCTTAGAGTAAACATGTTGTTTTACATTTACATGAAGGAAATTGGTTTGCTTTAGTGACATAATGCTACTTGTGATAATGTGGAAATGTTACAATGAAAAGTAGAAGTAGGTGAGATGAAGTATACAGTATGCATCTTTCTTGGCAGCTAAAAAATACAGGGTTTTTTCATTTACTTTAAAAGTAAAACCTTTGTATTGTTCCACTTTTGCCAGAGGGGTGAATGGCATCCTGGACTCTAAAAAAAAGATAATGATATCTTTCCATCCCCTGGACCCCAGGACCCAACATTACTTGTTCAATAATTCAAGATTTCAGCAAGCCACTTACCTTGCATTTCGATTAGACTCACTTAGTCACAGCTTCTGACTGAATGGAATAATTATATTCCATTTTGTTGGCTAGGTACAGAGTTGGCTTTTATATTTCCTTGTTTGTTTTAAACCCTGAAAAAGCTTACTTCAAATTTGGCTTGAAACTTAAAGGCACAGTTGAAACATTTTTTTAAAATAAAATATATGTGTCTATAGTATAGTGAATCTTAAAAACAATACTTATTGTCTGTGGTTTTAGCTCTCAGCTACCATGAAGATAAAATATAAAGGTAACTTTGATGATGTTAATAGTATTGTTTCTCACATCATTCAAGAGAGAAGACATGAGATCTGAAATACATTACAGAAAATACTTCAATTTCTTACATCTATATTTACTCAGAATACCTAAAGCTAGAATTGATATTATAGATTATTTAACAAAAGCATAAAAATTAAAGTTGCATTAAATATTAAAGATACTATCTTCATATTAGTGATAAAATTATTTTCATCTGAGAATGGCATTTGTTTACAAAAATTTCTTAAAGTGTTTGCATTTGTAAGTCTCTTAATCAAAATCAGATCTTTAGTTTGGGATCACCTATCACTGGCCACAGGCAATCCAGAAGTGATCACCCGAGTAAAATAAATAAAATACTGTGGCTTGAAAAACAGTTTCAAATGAATTTAGCAATTAAAGTTCTGTTGACCACCTTCAAAATACCATAATTTTTGTATTTATTCTGAATATGATATGATGACTGGCTTTATGCTTGCTTGTGATGGTGATGATGAAATCACAGTGCCTCAAGCAAATGTTCTTGTGTTTCTCAAAAGATTTTAAAATTCATCAAACACATCAGGCAATCTGATGCTTTCTGACAGCTTGAAGGAGGTATATTTGTGTGCATGTGAATATGGAAAAGAATTAAACCTGATCCCGCTAAAAGAAAGAGCCAGTTGATGCATTTCTGAACTGACTGCAGTGTTTAACCATTTCACTCTGGAAAGCATGTGTTTGTACTCTGAAAACATTACTTCTCTTTTGTCTGAGGAATTTAGGAATAAACTGGGAATGTTTTAGGGGCAGAGTTTTTGTACCATATGTTTTATATGTTCAGCTACAGTCATCTGCATGAGCCAGAATTGTTAAATAAGTCTCCAGTTTACTGAATTCCACTGAGATTTGGGTTATGATTAAAAATACAGTATTAAATGTAATGAAGAAAGAGCAATCATAATAAATATAACAAAAAAATAAATATTTGCTTTCAACCAAAGGTGAACCACATAATACTGAAAAGATATTTTCTTCCAGTAATATTTAAATTTTAGGTAAGAAACTATTTGTAATGATTTATAATTAAAATGTACACTGGAATTATTTCATTTGCTTTTATCTTACCTCACAAATATAGTGTAGAAAATATAAAGATTGATATAGTTAATTTAAGTTCTAAGAATTTGAATGAAATGCTTTAAAATGTTATTTAAAAAAGAACTATTAAATCCTTAATGGGTATGTGTATTAGCAATGAACAACAACATAACCAAAACTAGTGACAGAGCAGGTGAAGAATAATAGAATGCTAAAATCACTAAGTATTTCTAACACTAAATATTTCTTGAAATTCAAGAAAGAATAAACAACCAACCTAAATAGGCATTGTTGTTTTTAACACAGTGGCTCTTTTTTTAGCATTCACATTGCAGCTAGAATATAACAATGTTTAAAGTTTATAATTTGCAATTATTTTACGGTCTTTGAAGGCAAAATTTGTAATTACAATTGTTTTATATTCTTTGATGGCAGGGGCTGCAACCTGTATTTCACCTACATTGTGGTGTAAGTGAAATGGTAATGGTAATCATCACAATATCAAGCTTTACTGAATATTTTATGTTGTTAAGTATTGTGCTAAAGGCTTTAAACAGATTATTTTATTTGATTCTCACAAGTGAGTACTAAATAAATTTATTTTTGATAGGCATATTCATTGCCTTTTCCTAAAATGATGTAATAGATCAAATGATTACTGCCATCTTAAACATGACATTAATGAATTGAAATAGGCTAATGAATTGTATAAAATTAATTAAGATTGTTGGATACAATTAGGGTCACTTTCAACAGGTACAGATTCATAGGAAAAACATGTTTCCATGTCAGATTTTCATGAAGTATCCAATTTATGCGCACAATATTGCCAGTATAAATGAAATCACTTTAAATTCCCTACAAGACGTTACTGACCTTTACATTTACTGGTAACTCAGATTTTAATATTCTAAGATTAGAACATTGTAATATTTTGAATCAATATTTTTAACATTCATTTATTTCTTCAAAAGGCCAAATGTATTTAAAAATATTATGTTTAAGGATTTTTTTCTGTATTATTTTCTTCTGGGGAAAAATTGTACAGAACCTGCAATATGCAAGTGGTTAAATAATCTATGAAAAACCTATATATTCCATTACTGTGTGGTCAATAAAGACAGTTGAACAAATGTATCTGTTGATGTTAAAATATCCACATTAATAAGAAAATTTGCAAAATAATAGATTTCTATCCAATTTGATAAATACATTTATGATAAATCATAAATACATGAGTTATGAATGTAATAAGATCCAGAAGTAGAAAGAGAAACTCATTTTCTATAGAAATACAGAAAACCTTGACAGAAATTTTTTCTGAATAGTTGAATTATGAGTGATTTTTGTTATCTGTATATTTTCCAGTATTCCCAAAGACTTCATATATTCTATCAGTTTATTTTCATATATTTTAATGTAACATTCTGCTATGGTATCCTCCTAGACAAATCTTAGAATAAATTCCTAATGATGGAAATCAGAGTCCAAAGTGTATAATTTCACTTGCCCTCTGGAAATCTTTTCCAATTTATATGCTTCCTTACAGTGTTTGAATATCTACTTTCCCAACATCTTGCCTTCAACTAGTACATTGTGCAGAATGGAATAAAAAAAATTATTATCTGATGACCCTGCCACTTTGACTTGAGAGGAACCATCACTAAATGGTTCCTGAAACAGATTTCCAGGGGTTTTGTGATCTTAAATTCAGTCTTTAAATAAAAGTGTTTATTGATAGGTAAAATCTAGCTCTCAGTTCTACATAGTGAAAACAAATACTGTTGACTTCCTTTAGAATTTCAAGAGTCCTGTTGTATAAAGCAATATTCTTTCACTTCTACTTTCCGCTTAATTTTGGGAATTGTCAAAAGATAATATAGATAATACTTGAAATGAAAATAAAAGAGAAGCTGGAAACATTAGCTTTTAGTTCAAATAGACATAGTAGTTTAGTGGGCCTCCTTTACCCTTTTCAAAAGAGTTGAAAGAGAAATCATCTATTTACTTTACAAGAAAAAGAAAACCTCTCCTCAATTGTTAAAGTAGAATAAAAGTGGATCAAACAGCTCTGTTTAGCATCCCACATTCTTAAGTGCAGATTAACTCTAAATACATTTTTGTTTCTTTGTGGTTAGTTTTTATTTTGATATCCTCCATCTGTTATTGATCTGCATTCTTTTTGTAGTCTGATTACCAGGCATGAATCAAAGAACCCTCTGTGTTAGAAGGATGAATGAAATTACTTTGTTTCCTTTTTTTTGTAAATTCAATTTTTTTAAGATGAGAAAGAATTTAAACACATTCACTTAATATCTCTCAAAGGTAATTCATAACTACATACATTCCTTAATTTTATTTCTTTTATTGTTAATACTTGGCATTTTTCCTAGCAGTTATTTGAAATATTCAGTTAACGGTCATGGTTATTCTATTCAAGACTTTTTATAGCAAGTGACAAAACTCCTACACAATGTAGTTTAAGCAAAAAAGGGTTATCTTAGTTCATTTAATGGAGAAAGACAGAGTTGAGGTCATAGGCAAAAATGAATCTAGCACTCATATAACAACCTCCATGCATTCCTTGTCTCTGATGTTTTGGCTCTATTTCCAGTATGGGAGGGCCTCATTTTCACCTACTGTACATGGGATTATGGATTTTCTCAGTGATTTATGGAAGATTCTGCCTGCACGTAGACCTACATATTCTCCTCACAATTAGTTGTGTTCTTGAAGTCAAGAAGCAGTTTCTTCCATACCTGGCTCCAACAGTTTAGATACTAAAACATGTCCTGCCTTCATGAAGATTAACTTAGTATGTCAACTCTGTGCTCAGGTCTATTCTCTGCCACTCTACAAATTGCATTCCTGCGTGCTTTACCTATTGACATTAAATGGTTCAGCAAATAAGAGGCAATGGTGAGAAAATGGAAGACAGGATGTAAGAACTGACCAGAGTATTCCCACCTACATTTCATGCCTCAGGTGATATTACCAATCATTGCTGCATCTCCTGCAGGTTTCTAGATTCTTTGTGGTCTCAGCCCCCCAACAACTGTCTCCCCAAGGATTCCTGCCTTTATTTTATTTTATTTTATTTTTATTGAGACTGGTCTCGCTATTTTTTGCCTGTGGAACCACAGGTTCATGTTGCCCGGGGTACCATAGACTCAAGCAATCCCCAGCCTCAGCTTCCCAGGTAACTGGGATTACAGGTGTGCGCCACCATGCCCAGCTATTTTTTTGGGACTAGGTCTCCCAACATGCCCTGGCAGGACTCAAACCTCGATCCCTGACCCCAGCTTTGGCTTCCTAGGCTGCCACCTACAGGCATGTGCCTCCATGCTCGGCCTTTCTGTTCACATTTTAAAAAAACATTTCAGAGTTCATTCATTATTCAACTTATAATAAAAACACTTTATTGTAAAAATCTATTATGAAGGTTATATACAGATAGGCCTCTTTAATGAACTTCTTTCACAAAATATGCATAGTGGATACCTCTTTATTCACACTTTATACTTGACATTGGTACATGCACTGCATAGTATTACATGTGGACCAAATTAATTTCGTAATGATATATACCCTACTTATGCTTGTCACAAATTGCAGTGATTCTAAAGTGTGAAGTGCATAAACATTTATTAAATTTGTACTAGGTGATGGGCACTTTATGCAGGGGATTTGTTTGTGAAATTCCATCTTATTGTGGTTGAGATGAAAATATGTTCTTAAATAACAAAAAGTCTGCGGTTTGTTCCTTGTTTTTCTAAGAGAATAAAAGTTGTCAAGACAGCAATTAAGCATCCAAGACTTCATATGGGCACTCCCAACTTGCAGGGTTATAACAGCATGCTTTGGAAAAAATTCACCTTGACAATTAAAGGAGGTATTATAGGCCACTTCATTAAAAGTTGAGTGAACAAATGTTGTAAAGATCTCCCTGTTTTATTCCTGTCGGTGAATATCGCTTTTCTTTTTTTAGGTTTGATTTCTATTTTCTGCAACTAGCAGGAAAGTACACAGACTAACATAGTCTGCAATTTAACTGTGTTCTTACGACCATCTGTAAGAATTTGTGTATTTCCTGGGAATCTGAACATTCTACCAGCAATACTCCATTTTTTTTTCTGTGAAATAAAGGAGCCCAGCAATCAACTTTATATTTTAAAAGTAGGTTTCGTCGGCCATGGTGGTGGCGCATGCCTGTAGGTGGCAGCCTAGGAAGCCATGGCTGGGGCCAGGGAATGTGGTTCGAGTCCGGCTGGGGGCAAGTAGTGAGACCTAGTCCCCAAAAAATAGCTGGGCATGGTGGCATGCGCCTGTAATCCCAGCTACCTGAGAAGCTGAGGCTGGGGATTGCTTGAGTCTGTGGTACCCCAGGCAACATGAGTCTGTGGTTCCATGGACAAAAATAGCGAGAGTCTCAAAAAAAAAAAAAAAAAAAAAAAAAAAAAAAAAAAAAAAGATAAAAATAAATTAAAGTAGGTTTCTACTTTAAAAAATGTGGGCCCAATAACAAAAAAACATTCAATTCTTCAAAATTGATTTACTGTGTATTATTTTTTCATGCAGACATACACGTGATGGAGTCATAAATATATTACAAAATTTCTTTCACTTTGCTCTTCCCTTCCTCACTCTCTTTTTCTTTTGCTTGACTCTTTACTACTCTTATGTCCTCAATCCATATCCCTTGCCCTTGGTAGGTAGCCCCTGTTGACAGTCTATACTCTTTATCATTTCTTTCACATTTTAGATACTATATAATCATAAATATGTAAACATTTTCAAGAAAGTCTTTTTGTAAAAAATGTACCATATTATATACATATTTCCTTGTCTTTTTTTTCCATTAAATAATACATTATGGAATTCTCCAAATTGTCATATTTTATTCTTTTTGATGGCCACATAACATTTCAGTCATTTTTCTCCTTTGGCTTCTTCTTGGACAGCAAAACAGTGTTAGACAGGTTAGCAAAGAAGAAAATGCTCAGTTTATTAACATGCCTTTGGAAAATTCAAACTATTATAAATTCTGATCAATTATGGAGCAGGCTCTGTTATAAATAGGCATGCTTGAGTTTTAGGTCTTAGGGCATCATGGACAGAGAGCAGGAGACTTGATATGGCAGATGAGAGGGGGCTGGTTTCAACCCTACTCTGAGAGTCAAGATGGGCTAATTCTGCCTAGAACATGTTTACTGATAAACTGAGACCTGATGACAGTCCTAACTTATATGTTTATCAGTCATCGAGGTGAAAACAGTAATTGCTTTTTCTATAGGAAAAGGGAAGAAGCTTTGGACATACTGATCTCATGTTCAATTAGGGGAGAGTAAAGGACTTGGGCAAGAACAGAAATTTGTCCTAGCTTGGAGGGTTCACAGTGCTCTCATGAATAGCAATCCGCATACTTCAAGTAATTATCTACTGCTGACCTGAGTGCTGTTTCAATGGAATTGTGAAATGAAGCTTAATTTGGGAGGGTTCAATGTAGCTTTATCAGTGAGGAATGGAGACCTCCCTACTTTAGAAAGTGGCTATAAAATGCCGTGGAGAAATAAGGTGACAGTGAGATAGAGAACTGAAGAGGACTTTTAAAAATAGATGTATTTACTGGTTTAATGGAAATAACATTAGGATTACCCCTGCATTAGGTGTCACTGCTATAGTGCACCTACCACCAAATCACCTATAATCTACCACCTATAACCCACCACAATTTGTAGACTTTTATTGTAAAGATTTTTTATACCTTTTTATACCTTCCCACATTCTCTGATTTACTCTTGAATTGGTAGAAACTGAAACACCTTCTCATTCACCTTTGTGGTAAATCAGTTTAGTCTAGTTTTTATATATCTCCTTGGATCAATCTTACCAATTTACAATTTTTTAAGAAATTGGGCTTCTAAAGTTTGAGTAGGTTCTCTTAAAATTCCTGCAAACTGCCAATAATTGTGTCTATGTCTCCTATACTCTTATACTTTAAAAATAATCTGAGCAATTGAAAAAAAATTTTGCTGCTAAATCAATTTTTATTTTGCAAGTAAATGCCTTCTGGAAATTACTGTATGTTAATAAATTTCACACCATTTTCATTGTCTATATCGTAATTATTTTCCCTTGTATTAGTGGTTCAGTTGTAGCTAAAGAATTTTTTAAGAATATAAATCTAAGTAAGTGGTAAGGATTACCACTGTGTGATACTTTGCATTATGACATAGTATTATATCAGTTATGGTACAAAAGCTATCTGGGAGTTCTTAGGAATGTTTTAAAACAGAATCTACTGCGTGTCGTTTCATTCATTACTTACCCAATGGGGATAATTTTATTGCCACACAACTTTGGCACTAGTTTTTCTTGTAGAGAATTGTTTGCACACTTTTTTATATTTATCCTTCTGACTTAAGATTTTTTTAAAAGATGGAAACAAGGTGAGAATTTATAAAAATAAGTTGCATTTTCCTATAACTAATCACTGAATTATACTTAAAAAATAACAAACGATTTGGGGGATACAACTCTAGTGGCAAAGCAAACAAAACGAAAATAAATCTACATCAAACTGAAAAGTTTATGTACAATGAAGGAAATTACAGGAAAATCCAAAAGGCAACATTTGGACCAGGGGAAGATATCATCCCAGGATTCATCTGACAAGAGATTAATTTCCAAAATATGTAAAGAACTGAATATGTAAATATGCATTTACATATGTAAATATGTAAAGAAAAAAAAACCCAAGGAACCCAACTTAAAAAAATGGGCTAAAAACCTCAATATATACCTTTCCAAATAAGATGTGCAGTCTACAGTTACATGAAAAAAAATACAAGAACATTTTATAAGGAAAATGCAAATCAAAGTAATAATGAAATATTACATAACCTCTGTGATAATGATCTATATCAAAAAAGACTGAAAACGACAAATGTTGGTGATGGTGTGGAGAAAAGGGAAACTTATCCATTACTGGTAAATATGTAATTTGGTACATATGTATGTGGAAAATAGTATGAAGATTCCAAAAATTTAAAGTATAATATAGAAATACCATTGCTAGATAATTATGCAAAGAATATGAAAACACTAATACTAAGAGATTCATGCTCTCTGTGTTCATAACAGCATTACTAATATACAAGTCATAGAACCAAAATAAGTGTCCATCTCCAAACAGTGAAATAAACTATAGAATATTTACTCAATGGAATACTACTCAGTTATTAAAAAGATGAAATGTATTTTGGGACAAAATGGATGCTCTTGAGACAATTATATTAAGTGAAATAAGTCAGAAAATGAAAGATAGTTTTGTTTGTAGACTATAAATAACCAAAGAAAACAAACTGGTAAAACAAGAGTCTATCTTAGACTCTGAAAAATATACTGGTTACCAGAGAAGATTGGGTGAGAGAGAGAAGGGGGGTTTTGAATGGGAAGTGATTGAGTTGTGGAACTGGAGATTTAGTGGAGGATGAGTAAAACATGTACACATATGGAGGCTTGAAATTGTACTCTCCAAATTACATAATTATAAATAAAACAAAAATGAATAAACAACAAACCCCCACAAACTAATCTTGATTTTATAACTGAATCATGGTTACCAGGAAGATATAAACTTCAGCCCTCTCCCTGAAGTCTAACATGCTATTATTGAAACATGCCAACAAGGGTTTTATGCTTTATTGACCTTAAAATATTGATAAGCATGGCTGGCTTAGACTCTTACCACTCTGAATGGCTGCTGGGATTTGTAGAACAGTTGAGTAACTTCCATAGAGAAGTCTAGGAGGCAGATACAAGGAAAAATGTTCATCTTTCCCTCTGCTCTTCAATATTACAGATATTTTTAAAAGTGAAAAACTGATTTTCAACCATGTGGTGATATACTTTCCCATTTGGATCTAACTTGGCCTAATCAGTGACAGCATTCATGGAGAATGGGGTTCTACATCTTGTTCAGCCTGTGGTCCCCTGGTCTCTCCTCCCCACCTGTTGGTGTGTGGAAACCTGGGGTGTCCCTCCTCACCCTGTTTTCTGTCTTCTGGCATGTGAGCACCCTGAGCCTAAAATCTCAAACACTCTTAGCTTACTCTTTCCAGCTGTGTCTCCAGAGGTGCCATCCCCTCTGTTGTGCTGAGCATGGGGACCAGAGAGAGGGTGCACCCCACTATAGTACCAAGAGTCCGGTGTCTCGTCTCACCTTCAACTTTGGTGGCCCTGGATGGCTCCTCAGGTGTGACTTAAAGTAATGTTCATTGCACTCGTGGTGGGATGGGGCCCCTGGGGTTTCCGCCAAAGTGCATCTGAGGAGTTGGGGAGTTCAATTCTGTGAGGGGGGCATACCCACCTCCTCTGTTGGGTGGATGCCCTGTGGCCTCACTGAGGCTCAGGAGTTTGAATGACTGTCAGGCATGTACATTGTTCCTTATCCATACTGCAGTACTACAGACCCTCTCTAACACATGCCCCTACCAGGCCATGAAGGCTCTGGGCTGACATGGGGGACATTCATTGTTAGTGGGGCCAACACACACTCAGTGAGAATGTCTTCTCTGTCAGTCTTGAAAAGGATGACTTTGAACTTTTGAACACCAGCTACTGGTAGCAGAATCATCTCTCATCTTTGTTGCCTGGTGGGTATTATAACCCTCTGGTTAATGGGGTGGGGGAAAGGATCGGCTGCCTGTTCTTTGCACAACACCCCCCCCAAAAAAAAAAATTCCACCAAAAACCTCCAAAACACTGTTTAGTTAAAGCACGGAGTTTGAAAAAACCAGCAGATATATGTCTGAATCTTCTGCAATTATCACCTTCCTTGAATATTTTTCATAGTTCCTTCAATGGTTATATTTTTCCACAAATGAGTCCCAGATGTCATTTGCCAAGCTAAGACCATCCACAGGATCCAGTCAAGTAGTGCTGTAACACTCTTAGGTGTCCAATACAGGTCTTGATTACCTCAATCACTTAAGATTCCAAGCAAAATGGCAGTTTACCTGAACTTGTATAGCTACTAGTTAAGTGCCTAGAGGTCTTGCAATTAGAAATACCACTCTCTTGACTGGTATCTAGCTACGGTTTATTCCTATAAAAAGTTGCTTGATCTCAGACTGAGCATTATTAACCCATTAAGATTTTATTTTATATTTGAATTTTATACAATGTATGTTTTTTTTTGTTTGTTTGTTTTTTTTGTCCCCGTGGGACTGCCCCCCCTCCTCCACACCCTCTGGTTGCTCCATCTCCTTTCTTACTGTTGTTTGTCCATGCTTGGCCCTTTGGTCTTTTTCCTTTCTGAAGCTATGTCCTTACCCTGGATGAAGATGTGATTTCTTGGTACATGATAGACAGTGCTACTTAGCTTTCGAGCACTAATTTTGCATGCAAAGGCTAGTTTGAGTTCGTTTGGCTTATATCAATGCCTCTTGCTTCTTGGTGGCTACCACCTTTGTTATAACCCATTAAGATTTTAGCAACACAACTCTTTAAACTTTCTCTTATATTTGCACACACACACACACACACACAGTTTTACATTTGTGTAGGAACATAATGATTTACCTAAATATTCTTTAATGTAAACTTTTAATTCTCTAGAAAAAGTGATTTTATATATTTTATTTGTAAAAATAAAAGTATCATTCCACCCAGGATTTCATCACTCCCATAAATTATTACATATTTTAAATTATGGTATATGATTTAAAAAATAAGAGGTTTTTAAAGCCTGTTTATTTTATGTTTATTTTTATTTATTTATTTATATTTTTGAGACTATGTCTCACTCTGTTGCCCAGGGTAGTTCCAACCCCATGGACTCAAGTGATCCCTAGATTCAGCCTCCCAGGTAACTGGGAGCCTGCCACCACACCCAGCTGTTTTTTCGATGCCAGGTCTTGCTGTGTTGCCCCAGGTAGTCGCAAACCTGCAAACTCAAGCAATTTCTGGCCTCTTGCCTCCCAGCGCTTGGATTATAGGTACACGCTACCACACCTAGCTTGTGTTTATTTTTGTAAAGCCTAGATATCTTAAAAACTGAATAATTGATATTTTCATTAATTTTAGAATAAAAAATGTTTTATTTAAATAAACCAACAATTATTCATTGTGATTCTCATCAGCTATAATTGCAACACTTTGGTTGATTTTCCTGGATTTTTTTTAATATCTTAAAGACAATTCTGGCACTAAGAAGTTATCTGAATCAAATATAATGCAGATTAATCAGTTTTATGTTTGTAAGGATGCTTATTGATTAACAAGTAAAAAAGTGAATTAAAGTATGTAAATGAGTAAAAGTTTACAACATTTTTCTTGAATGAATATTCTTTCTGCACTAAATTAAATACAGTGCAATCATTCTGTCTATATGTAATATTGTATTCCAAGATTCTTATTGAGTTGCCTCCATATCATTATATTTATATCTTGTTTTCAGTTTTACTCTTTGAAAATATAACCTTATGTAACCTATTAAAATTTTCTTTTTTTAAGGAGAAAATAAAGAGATATCAACAGACTGAAACAATGTTTTCCAAGGCACAGAGTCTTTGAGAAGATATTGCAATTCATGAGATCTCAAGGTTAGCAGTTCATACTTTAATTTTTTTATTTCACAAATTTGAGCTATAAAGTATAACTGTTTCCAAGTTGTTATTGTTAATGTGAAATTAGATTAAGAGGATAAATATGCTTACTTTATATTATATATATTTTAATAAAATCTTGCCAAGATTTATAAAATGTACTTCTACCTGAAATTTATTATTTAATTCAGCTTAGAGCACTTAAAGCATTATTTTAGTGGAGAATCATTAATTACTAAAATTTGCTTCATTTTTTGAAAAGATAACATTGCTAAAATGAAAATAAGTACCAGGCATCCCCATAAGATTTAACTTCTGATTTGTTAAGAAATATACAACATATTTAGCAAATTCTTTTCCTAGTATATCTTCAGCTACAAAACAATCATACATGTAGTTTAAAAATCTAGCTGATCAGAAATTCTAAAATTCTTAATCCTATTCCATGACTTTCCAAAGTACAGTCAACAAGTTATACCTTTTATGGAAAATATTACCTCTGTTATTAATATGAGTTAGCAAAAGGATATTTGGTGATTATTCAAGGTATTTTAGAGTCATAAGTTTGGAAAAGAAAGCAAAATAAACCTGTTCATTATAACAAACTAACATAAAATATTCATTTGGGTTTTTGAATTATAATGTAGATTAAAATGATTTGGCAAATGGAATATCTTGAAAAAGTGGATGATTTCTGACTTTGTATTGTAGGACATATAATAATCAAATATTCATAATTTTTAAAGAAAAAGAGTTAATTAAAGATCTTTCCTTTTGATTGACTTGATCAAATTTTCTGCAATGTCTCTATATTTTCCTTGTTCATGCAAAGATATTTTCATGCAAAATGTCCTTGGAACTTGCCAAATATAAAAGAGTGGTCTAAGTGCTTTGGTTGATTCAAAATAAGTAAGACATTCATGTTCTGAGGAATTGCCCAACCAATATATTACTCAGAAATTAATTTTATTATTAATGCAAGTGACACATTAGAAAAATGAGGTAGGTTTAAGAGGGTATGTGATAAATTCTAAATTGCAATGGGAGTTGCTTGGTGATTATTCATATTTTCATGTTATGACTTTCATTAACATAGAATTCTGAGTGTTTATACCAATGAAGTGTTGAACTGCTCACAACTGACTGACCTTTTAGTATAAACTATAAGTTCAAAACCAATGAGCAACATGAGAGTCTAAAAAAGTATTTTTTGCCATACCTGCATATTTAATATTACAGAAAACTTAGGTAAACACCTATAAAAGGATAAAGATAAGCATTGCTTGCTTGTTTTTTATTTTAATTTTAGTACATTCAATTACTTTATTAAGTGCACCACAGAATTAAGTCATGTCCCCAATGACTTAGTAAACCATAAAGATTTGAAATGGTCGAATGTTGTAAATCTCTAAGGGATCTATATGCAAATAGATATTGAAATATAGATTTGTTCTGGAGTGGGAGTTCAGACTTTTTGAAATAGAATTGTACAACACCATGCTTCTTACCAAAAAAACTTTATAAAAGTGAGATCTTAGGAATTTAAGGCAAGTCAAATAATGAAATAAAGTAAACTTCTCTATGGAAAAGTCAGTGTTTAAACATGCTGTTAAACAGTTAAATTTATGTAACAATTGCTCTTGCTTAATGAATATTTGTCAAGTACCTACCACAGCAGTGAATAAAATACGCCAATTTTCTTGATTTAGTAGTAATTACCATTTGGTGGGTACAAATGTACAGGTGACCAAAAAAAAAATGTATGTTGATGGTGCTAGGGCTATGAAAAAAAGAAAGTAGGAAAGAAAATATAGACTATAAGGGAAAGTGAAATGTTTAAATAGACTGGCTACTACTATATAATTTATGCAGAAGAGGTAAAAATCACATTTTGCATGGAATGCCACTAATCATAAAGTGTGATGGAATACACCTGCTAGAAAGTTTTCTAAATCATCATTTGTTAAGGTAAGGGTTGTTAGTGTATACAAAATAATCAGTATGTGTCTTCATTACTTCTACCAGACAGAAATATTGTTTAAAATAACAGTATATTCACTACAACAGCATTAAATATTGTCAAAACATTTTGCAATAAAGAAATATGCATATTAATGTGATTAATGCATTTGTTTCATAAAGAAGTAAAAACTATAAATATTCATCTGTGTATAGAAGAAAATCAGTTTTCTTTAACTGAATAATTATAAACCTAGTTAAGGATCTCTACAATAATACCTAAAGAAGATGCATGAAGGCTTTGCATAATTTTCTTCTTGCTATTTAATCAATTTTATCAATTTTTTAGGCAAGCATTGAGTATTGGTATTAGAGATCTAAGGAATTTATTTAAATACTACTTCATTCAAATAGTACACTAAAATTTTAAAGGACCTGTAACTTCCTTTATATATTTGATTTCTCAGAAATGTGTAGAGGTGGAACTTATCAATCTATTTGTGATTATCAATAAATGATTCATCAGCTTTCTTTTGATGGCAACTTGGTTAAATGTCCCTGAGAAAAATAGTTGCTAAGTGCAGGAGTCTATAGCATTGACAGATGACCCTGCCTATTTTTGGCAGTCATCTAAATTGCAGTCATCACATATATTAAGATTCTGTTAAAAATTATTCAGCTTTGAGTTAACTGATTAGAACTGAAAGGTAACATATCAATTCTTTTTCATTTTTAGTAAGTCAGTATGAAAAGAATATATAGCCATCCTAATAGATAAAATAAGGTTTGGATTAGGTCTCAAAGCTATTAAACATTGCAACCTCTTCAGTCTCCAAAAGGAAGATATTATAAGTAGTACATTATCTCAAGGGAATTTATTGTCTATTACTGGAATACTAAAAGTATAATGTAAAGTTTATAGTTGCTTGGAGACTGTATCTTAATTAATCCAAAACAGAGAGTGTTTATTGTATGGAGAGTGAAGAGATGTCCTGTTAGGTTGCTATTTGTTTTAAGAAGACCAGAAGAAAAGTAAAAAGTAGACATACAGAAGGCTGGTGGAAGGTTATCTGAAAACAAAGACTTTTCATAAAATGTTACTGTCCTGAGATAAATTTCTTCCAAACCTATACTAAGCTTGATTGCATTTATCTGGAAACTTTGAAGAAAAGTAATAGTAACTCTTAATGAAACATGACTTCTCGCCAGGCACAATGGCATGCATCTGTAATCTCAGTTCCGGGAGGCCAAGGCCAGGAGATTGCTTGAGTCTGTGAGTTCAGGACTACCCTGAGCAACATAGTGAGACCTAGTCTCTGAAAAAGAGCCAGCCGGGCATAGTGGCGCATGCCTGTAAACGGCAGCCTAGGAAGCCACAGCCGGAGCCAAGGATAGCAGTTCAAGTACCCCCGAGAGCACATAGTGAGACCTAGTTCCAAAAAAATGCAGCTGGGCGTGGTGGCGTGTGCCTGTAATCCTAGCTATCTGGGAAGCTAAGGGTGGGGATTGCTTGAGTCTGTGGTACCCCGGGCAACATGTGCCTGCGGTTCCATGGGCAAAAAATAGCCAGACCTGGTCTCAAAATTAAGTAATTAAATAATTAAATAATAGCTGAAAAAAAGAAAAGAAACATGGTTTTTCAAAAGCAAGTAGCAAAACCATATGTTTTCCCTTGTTTCCTTGTTTCTGCCCACTGTGTATTTGCTTTATAGGAGCTAAACTGAGGAATCATTTGTAAATTTTATATTACAATCCAGTTTCCCATGCAACTGGAGAGACTAAATTATTCTAATCCAGATAGGGATTCTTGCATCATCTCACAAACTACACTCACAAATATACATCTTTGAACCTCCCATCACTGGCATGCCCATGCTTCTTCTCCCAATTTATCAGTGATTCTCGAGGATTTTTTTACCACTCTTCTATCATTTTTATAAAACAATGATCTTATTCAGCTTTCTCAGCTCTGACCAGTGACATTTTGATACAGATAATTCATTGTTGTGGCTGCTGTTCTGTGCATTAGAGGATGTTCAGCACCATCCGAGACACCAGGTGCTAGTGGGACCCCATCCTCAAGTTATGAAACCCAAAAATGTCCTTAGGCGTTGCGCAATAATCCTTCAGGATAAAACAACACATGAGAAACTCTGGTTAAATCTTAACTTCCACAACCTCAATAAATGTCCAGTCTATATCAACCACGATACTTCCTGAGCACCTGCAGCATCTTGTGTTCAAGTGAAATGACTCCACGGAGACACTCCACTGCTTCCACTACTTCCAGCATCTCTTGTTAAACTCACTTTTGTTTGAACATGTGTGTTTTTAATTGCCTTGTACTTTCTTATATCTAAAACATAGCTTACAAATTTATGAAAGTTACTTACACTGCTGGTGGGAATGTAAACTGGTCCAGCCACTTTGGAAAGTTGTATGGAAGACCCTCAAATTAATGAACATGGAACTACCATTTGACCCAGCAATTGCTCTCTTGGGAATATACCCAAAGGAGACCTCAATGTGGGTACAAAGGAACACCTGTGCTCGGATGTTTACTGCAGCATTATTTATAATTGCAAGGGCATGGAAACAACCCAAATGTCCCTAAACAGACGAATGGATAAAAAAGATGTGGTATATATACACAATGGAATATTACTACTCATCAATTAAAAATGACAAATTTGATGAATTTATGGTAAATGGATGTACTTAGAAGAAATCATATTAGCAGAAACAAGTCAAAAAGAAAAAGACAAAAACCAAATGGTTTCACTAATATATGGACAACCAAACAAAAGTATACAACTGGGGGAGAAGGGACCAGCTGGAGAGGCCAGGGAGTGAGGGTGGTGGGTGACCCCCAGAATTTACTATATATATATATATATAAATTATTTATATAATTAAAAAAATTCTGAAACTGAATATAGAATAAGAAGATTAAGTGAGGAGTTATGTTTTCCAAATGAAATAAACTTTTCTGCCTTTATATTTTCAAAGAATTCCATGCAACTTTAATCTTTCCATATTTGGCACTTAGCTTAGACACCAGCAGCTTACCCTCTACATTTCCACAGCATATCTGCTGATGAACCTGCAATCCATGTGAGAGTGAATCCTCTTTTCGTATACCCACATATATGAGTGCTACAGGAGCAAATTATACTGTTCTACAGACTATGATTTTGTAATCTGAGTTAGCCTCCCTTAATAGCACTTAATTTTTCCCTGATTATAGGCAGTCACTATTTCAAAACTTTTATCACCCTATTCAGACCACATACTCTTTCTCCTTCACTGTTAGTGCACTGCTATTTTAACAAGAAAATTGAGGTCATAAGTCATTGTGTGGCAGCTACTTTTGCCTTCTTGCAATTCACTTTAGCATCCACATCTGTCAGCTTCCTTACTTTCTTTTCTCCAAAAGCCATAAAATATACTAGGAGAAATGAAGCCAAAGTATTTACAAATATTTTATTAGAATGCAAATATTATCAATAGTATTTAAAATAGTCATTCATAGAATAGCAAGAGATTTCATTTCTAAATATTCACAATTTTAGTGTAAATTTTGAAAAACCTCTTTATCTCCTGCTACACCAAAAAAAATTTTTTTTTTGAGACCAGATCTTGCTTTGTTGCCTGGGGTAATCCTGATCCCGAAGACTCAAGCAATCCCCAGCCTCAGCCTCCCAGGTTGCTGGGATTACAGGCACATGCCACCATGCCCAGTTATTTTTTGAGATAAGATCTTGCTATGTTGCCTGGGGTAGTCTCGAACCTGCGGACTCAAGCGATTCCTAGTCTCGGCCTCCCAGGGCTGGGATTAAAGGTGTGCACCACTATGCCCGGCCTTTGCACCAAACCTTTTTCTGCTACCATGTTCACCATCTCAATTAAAACAGGCCAGTGAGTGAAGTCACAAAATTGTGAAATAATTGAAATTATGCCTTCTATTCAACAGTCACATCCAAAATATCATACTCAAATCTTACCAAGTTTATTTCTCATACTACTTGTCATCTCATCCTAAGAGCTTCATCATTGCTGTCACTGGTTTAATTCTGTCGCTCTTCATGTCTTACCTGGATAAAGTGATAGACTCCTCATGAATTTCCTTCTTTCCATCTTGTCCCTTCAAACCTCATTTGTGTTCCTTCAAACCATTTCTCAATCTAGCTGTTCTGAGGATCAATTTAAAACAAACATCTGATTGTGATCTTCATTTACCCTTTTAAATTTCTTCAAAGCCTTCCCTTACATTAATAGGATGAAAGTTACTTCTCCCAATTTTCTGGCTTTTGCCTTAATTCAGAGCTTTTTTATTATCCCCCTAAGTTTCAAATCTTTGTGTCTTTACATAAAGTGTGTCTCTTAACTATTTCCTTTCTCTTTTGGTTCATAAATTTCTTTTGTACTGAAAAGGTTAGATCTAGTGAATCTTCCAGAAAGTCTTTTGAACTATTTCTGTGTTATAACAGCTTATGTTTACCATATATCAAATAATTGACCACTTGGTTCAAGTTACCTATCTACACATTATCTTCTCATCTACACAAGTGAGCTCCAAATGCAATGCTTATATCCTTTGAGGTGGCCAAGATCATTTAGCAAAATAAGAACAATAGTATTTACATTTATTTTTCTTCATTATTTCCAAATTCTATATTTAAGTGTTCATAGAGAGTATACTTACAGAACAATGCATTATATATAAATACAAATAAATATGCATGTATGGCAGTGAAATACAGAAATGAATTGGTGGGATTTTATAGTTTGAAATGCTTTAACATTGCTATGAAACTTCTCAGCGGCAAGGAGGCTATATTTATATCAGCTGTTGCAAAATGTTGGGCACATGGGGACTCTATTGAATGTAACTGAAATTAAAATTATAACAAACTCCTATTCATGTTTATAAAATTAGTTGTGAAGGTATCAAAAAAACCCCAAAAATAGATGGGTGTGGTGGTGTGAGCCTGTAATTCTAGCTACCTGGGAAGCTGAGGTTGGTGATTACTTGAGTCCGTGGTACCACGGGCAACGTGAGCCTGCTATTCCATGGGCAAAACGAGGGAGACCTAGTCTAGAAAATAATAATAATAATAATAATAATAATAATAATAATATACATCATTACAGATATGACATATTTGTAGAAGGACACCACTTCCCATTTTCTTAATCTATGCTATTTGACCAATTTTGTCTTCTATCTAGTTGTGAAATCACAAGAATTTATAAGCCCTTATTTAAGAAAATTATTATTAAATGTTTAAAAAATATGTAGAAAAGACTCATACATACATAAATCGATATCTTGATCAATAGACAGATATCTAAAGAATTTTAAAAAGACCTGATCCCAACATACATTCTTTCATGCAATTCCAAATATTTTTCTTCTTCTTCTTCTTCTTCTTTTTTTTTTTTTTTTTTTTTTTTTTTTTTTTTTTTTTTTTTTTTTTTTTTTTTTTTTTTTTTTTTTTTTTTTTTTTTGCGAGTAGGTATCGCTATTTTTGCCTGCGCAGGCTCATTTTGCCCGTGGTACCACGGACTCAAGCAATCCCCAACCTCAGCTTCCCAGGTAGCTGGGATTACAGGCATGCACCACCACGCCCAGCTATTTGGGGGCAGGGGACTTGGTCTCACTATGTTGCCCAAGGTGGGGGTCAAACCACGACCCCAATCCCAGCCGCCATTCCATAGGCTGTCACAGGCATGCACCATCATGACCGTCTCTCTTTTTAAATCTATGAAAAATATGCACCTAAAAATATGTACTTATATCTGTGAAAAATATGTACTTCTTCCTAAAAATGAGTTCGATTTTAAGAATTTAAATATGCACATTTTATGCATATTATTTGCTTATGTGAGAAAAGCAAAGTATGATGATGCTAGTAAATATAATCTGACTGTCTGCCTTTTGGATCATATTACATGCCATTATTTTTAGTCTATCAATGTCATGCCCTGTGTCAGGAATAAATATGGAAAATGATTTCTTATTATCTGATACTTTTTATAGAAAATTTCAGTGTTTTGGATATTTACAGTTTAGATTTTTGTCATTTATTATATATTATTTATTTGTTTATGTTTCTATAGCATTTAAATCATAAAGACAAGAATATATGCTTTAGAGATCTCTTCTTTCAACTCACATATTCAAATTCTATTTTGGTAAGAAAGAAAAAGCACATTGCTCCCATGATTGAGAATAAAATCTTGACATCTCTGTCTTATTCATGAACTAGGCAGTGGATAGGAAAAATACTAGGCAGAATACAGATGCACTGTTCTTAGAGACTATTTGGTTGACAAATGGACAGATGATATACAAGATGACCTTCATTTCATCAGGATAGGATCAAGAATGAGGCAAGCTTTCATTCAGGGAAGGAATTTGTTTGCTAGCCTTGGGCAATTTTATGTCTGATCAGATCACAACGACATGTTTTATTATCATGATGAGATGGAATTAAAATTTTGCTGTCTTAGAGAGAAACTGGAAAATAACAGATCACAGTCTAAAAAATGAGAACATGAACTGGACTATTAACATCATCAATAGCAAACATATACTGAAAACCCACTAGATCAAAGACATTAAATTAAGTGTGGTGCAACCGATGTTAAAA
Source organism: Uropsilus gracilis (assembly GCA_004024945.1). Taxonomy (NCBI): domain Eukaryota; kingdom Metazoa; phylum Chordata; class Mammalia; order Eulipotyphla; family Talpidae; genus Uropsilus; species Uropsilus gracilis. The sequence goes on along the minus strand of PVHY01007817.1, from coordinate 15,517 downwards.
AGACATAAGAAGCTGATATTATGATGAATATTATGACATATGCAGTTGATTTAATGGTGTATTTAATCATTCTAGATATCACCAGAATTATTAAAATTTGAACGTATGTTTCCATGAACCTATAACTCCTCTGAAGAGAAGTTTGCATGTAAAATCAGAGGTTCACTCATCCATAGATCCCTGGTTTTATAGAACTGAGGCTACCAGAGGCAGAGGAGGGAGCACATAGTAGAAAGGGAGCACAATACAATATTGTAGTTCTATTAAGATATAATTGACTTATAACATTAGTTTTAAGTGCACAACATAATGATATTATATTTGTATATATTGCAAAAGTGATCACCACAAACAAATCTAGTTAATATTCATCACAATACATAGTTACACATTATTTTTATGACTGCAGATTTATAATATCTGTTCTTTTATCCACTTAGAAATATGCAATACAACATTATTAGCTGCAAGTAAATAAAAACTGACTTCTACATTTTTCTGGGTATTTATTGACCTAGCGTTTTCAATATTATTTTTAACATTTCAAGAATTTATAATGATAAACATGTCAAGTCCTTCAGTTCAATACAGTAAACATAAGTGTGTATAAAATTATTTGCTATCCATCACAGAGGTAGTATAGATCCTGGAAGAATCTGCTCATACATATTCCTAAAAGTGATATTTAATTATCACCTATTATATGTAATTATTTAATATCTATCAGTTATTCCTTAACTGTTATATCATAAGAGAACTAGATTTTAAATTGTGTTTTCAATTAAGAAGATGAATAAATAATATGCATTATATTAATATGTATTAATTAAGATCTGCTGTAATACCATATGTTGCCCTGAGTAAAGTCATGGTATCGGTACTATATCAGATGATGGTACTCCCCAAAATGAAACTGAAAACAGGAATATACAACAACAATCAGACAGGAAACTGCTTTCCCTTTTCTATGCTTATCTAAATGGATTCCAAAAGAACTGTCTGCAGAGTCCAGATCTCTATTTTTCATATCACTTTATTGTCTCTGTTGCTCAGGCCAGGTAGACATCCTCTCTACCTCTATCGGGAGAGAGGATGGTAGATAACAACCCTGACTGTTATTGACACACTCAACTCCACTCTACTTTTCTGTGTTTGTCGCAAAAGCAAAGAGGAGAGCAGCTACTTAGTGCCAGTGGGTTTGAAGATACTGACATCATGAATACTGGGCTTTACAGACTTGTTGGCTACTTGGTAAAAATTATTCCATAAAGACCACAGGGAACTCAAAAGCCCTATCAGGAATCACACCTCAAATTTTTTAAGTAAGAATATCTCTGGGTCACAGATGTGTAATGAATGACATTTGTCTGCTTTATACATCATTTGTTGTATCATGAGTTATTAGTGCGTTTTATTATCAACAATATCTTTTGTCAATATGATGAATGAGAATGGAAGAAAAAATTATTACTAATCTTAAACTCAGTTATGAATTATTAGCAGCAGTAGATAAAACACTCAGGGGCTCACACTTAATTTTTTTAATTTCATTTATGGTACCTTAAAGAACTATAATTTTATTACTCAGTTTTCTGTGTCCTCTTAATGTTTCCTCACTTTTTTTTCCCCTCTTGCTTTTTTTCCCCCTCCAACCTCCCTTCTGTTTTCTTCTCTAATTGATCTTAGGTTACCTTCTCTCACCTTAATTAAATTTATAACCTAGCATTGCTGCTTGTCTTCCATTTGTCTTTTTGGAAGAATTTTGAAATTCTTCCAAAAACAGGTATAACTGTCTTTTGAAAATATTTTAGGGGTTGGAGAAGAAAATAAAAAAGGTAACATTTTATTTTTGAAACATTTTTAAGTGTTTCAATTTTGAAAACATTTGTTAACTTCCTAGTGTACAAGCAGTGAGAATGGTACGGGGTGATTTGGCTGGATGGGCAGCTGGGGCCTCTGGTAGTGACGTAGTTGAAAATCGTATTAGGCTCCATACTGTCCTGGAGGGCAGGATCTGAGAGAAAGACCAGTGAGAAGAAACCAGAAGCACAAAAAGGGTGCACAAAAAAAGACAGAGAAGGGTGTGAGAGATCCAAGAATGGTGGGCTGGTAAAGAGGAACTGAAGTGGCCAGGCTGGACAGAAGCCCCCCTAGAAGAGTTTGCTAGTGGTGGCGGGGAGCCATGGTGGGAGAGTGAGTAGCCAGTATGGAGTTGAATGCCAGAATGGCAGGCTAGTTGTGATGAGGGGCTGCTAAGGGCAGGCCTGGTGACTGTGGCCTGATGCTGCCCGAAGGCATGTCTGGAAAAATAAGTGTGTGACTCTGCAGCAAGGTGGTGTGAAAAGCTGGTACCTGGAGAAAACCAAGAATTTGGAGAGCTGATTTTATTTCAGTATTTGTTGAAAAAGTTTGAAGAACCACGGGGAAGCTGAGAAGCTCGGAATGCTGGAGAGGTGAGAAGTAAAGAGAAGATGATGGAAAAGAAAGTCTGAACTTTGCAGGGTGCCTGCTTCAGGTTTGGAGGGGCATAGGGGCACCGTCTTGGACATATGTCTTTGGGACCTTTGGGACTAAACATGTGACCAGGGTGAGATGATTGGCCACTTGTGGCATTAAGGACTGTTTTCCTTGTTAATTTCCTTATTAATAAATTTGTTTAAATTGCAGTGTGACTGGCAACTGCCATACGTGGGGGGGGGGGGAATCTGGAATAATTGTGTGGCAGAAACTGCATTTTAAAAATGCCACTTTTTTCCTTTGGTTTTTTTGGTTGGAGGCTTTTGCCCTTTTTGAACCAATATGAAGAATACTAAGTAAGGAAGAAGTAACTTCTGAAGAACCTATGAAATTTCTTTCCCTTTAGCTCATGAGCAGGGGCAGACAAAATAAAACTAGAATGTTTATGATAAGAAAGAGGACAGGCAGTCTTTATCTTGAGAATATCAGTGAATATCTGCTGTTCCTGCATTATCCTCACTAATTCAGTTGTTGCTACAATTCCTTAAAAGGGCAAAATCTTCTATTTCATACTATAGGAATGTCTATAGATACAAATACCCCTGAGAGAAATCTAGTTAATTAAGCTCTTCCTATTTGGGATTCCCAGGGTGCATTGTTCAATTTCTTTTATTATTATTATTATTATTATTATTATTATCATTGTATACCACCCTGCCTTTAATTGTGCTATTTCCCCTAAACCAGTAGGAGACAAGTGGGACAGGCTATCACGAGGCTCTGACATTTTAATTTCCAGTCATACCTTTATCCTTCTCAATAGTTTTGAAGATTATATTTTCTGTCTTTGCTTTCCCAAATTATTTAGATAATAGTGATATCTATGTTCTGTACTAGTTACTCACTGCCCCCATTCCTATTTTATCTCTTCCACCATTACTCTTGAAAAAAAGGGGACATTCTGCTCTTCCTTTATATAAGTTATGCTCTTCCTATATATAAGCTATTCCTTTATATATGTAAAGTACCAGTACCAGTTTGTGAAATTGCTTTTACAATTGGTCATTGGCATTTTTGATGACATCCTCATTAGCATTTTGGCTTGACATTTCTCCCATTGTTTTCACAATCACATCCAGGAATAGCAATAGATATTCTATATCTTTGCTTCAGTTGAAGTGCCCACTCCCTCTAAGTAAAAAATAATGCAATGACTTCTCTTTGCACTGAGTTTTGACATATTTTCTGTAATGCTTCAGTACATTTGTGAATATTTCGGGACACATACTTATGAAGGAACTACCTACCATCTGTCACCATGGCTAGCTATACCTGTTTTTGTCAATTCTCAAATAGCAAAATTTGCTATGTACAAGATTTCTATTATATCTTATTTCAAACCCCCCAAAGACTCAGAAATTTCCCAATATTTAGTGAGGAAATATGTTTAATGAGGGCTGTGGAAACAACATGTTTATATGGGTTGGTATATTAAGAAGGTGAGGTATTATTTAACTTAAGACAGAATTGAATTTTCTGAATCTATTTTTCCTAAAATTCATGTAACTCTTTGTATTTAACTTCACAGTATATTTATATTTATTATTATAATGCAGTAGAATCTTTTGATTAAAGTCTTTTATGCATTTTAAGTAAAATTCACATATCAGTATGCATTGCTTTTCTCTGGTTTCATGTTAACTCTGTCATTCTTTCCCTGGAAGAGAAATAGAAGCAGACAGGAATTCACTTTTCCTTTACCTTGCCCACTGAAAACACTGAATTTTCATAGCAAATCTATTTTATTTTCTTTCTAGTCATGTACCCATATATTTTTCTCTCACTCCTAAGTGAGTTGACATTTCACCTGGCATTCTATAAATGTCTCATCTGTCTGTCCAGTATTTGATTATTTTTCCCTACTACTGTTTATTTTATACATTTCTAATGTAAATTCTTGTAGATGTTTAAGAATTCCAAAGGACACAGGCTTTGTTTTGTTGTTTAATCTATATGTGACTTACAAAACTAATGTATAAACTTTTTTTTAATTAAAATAGTAAGCTGAACATGTTTCAGGTGTGCATCATTCATTGAAAATGAACATATATGTGCCATATTAAATTCACTTTTTTTTTTTTTTTTTTGACACTAGGTCTCACTATTTTTGCTCGTGGAACCACAGGCTCTTGTTGCCCGGGGTACCACAGACTCAAGCAATCCCCAGCTTCCCAGGTAGCTGGGATTACAGGCGCGCACCACCACGCCCAGCTATTTTTTTGGAACTAGGTCTCGCTACGAGCCCCAGGCGGGACTAGAACCGCAATCACTAGCCGGGCCGCTTCATAGGCTGAAGCTTACATGCACAAGCCACCGTGCCCGGCTTAAATTCACTATTAAAAGGCTTTTTTTTTTTTTTTTTTTTTTCACTTCTTTCCCATACAGTTGACCCCTTTGACCCAACTGACCCACCCTCCTACCCTTTTCTGTTCTGGTAACCACTAATTGGTCTTGTAGTCTAAACTTTTTACTTTGGATGATGGCTTAATTTATTTTCCACATCTTTGTTTATATGACCTTCTTACTTGAATCACTGTCAATTTATATTTATACTTTAAGTGGTTGCTTGCTAGAAATATGGTTAACAATCCAAAAGAATGCAGTGACCATAGTAGTTGTTGTAAAAATGGATTAAATTAAAAAAAATTAAATTAACATGTGTCTATGCTCTTTTTGTTTTTATGTGAGACTGATTTTTGGTTAAAGATGTCATTAAGTGACTATACTGGAGTAAATCGCACAAATCTTCTGACTTAAAACTAGAGTTTCTGAGAATCAGAATGAACCTACAGGTGAAGCCTAATCCTTGAACTTGAGAGATCTCCAGAGTTGCTGTTAATATGCCAATAAACCCAAAGGATGTAATGCCAGAAGTAATTGACCTGTAGTCTGTTGCCAATAAAACAACATGAAATTACAATACTCTCCAGTCCGAACCTCTAACCTATTACTATTCCTGGAGAGCAGAATGCACTGTCTCAATGAGGGAAGGTGCTGGCAGGCAACCAGTTCTCTCTCTTTCTCTTTTTGCTCTAAAATGCATTCAATAGGCTGTTGAACTTGTTTATATTATTTGCTTCAGTGACTTGCTTTAGCAAATTACTCCCTGTCTTTATTGTTAAATTTAGTGTACTGGTAGTGTTTTAATTTTAGTTTGTAGCCCAGTGTTTAACATTTCCACCAGTGTAAACAATATCAGATAAGTTGATATTCTCTTTGAGACAGAGCTGATAGTCTATCATGTCCTCTATTTGGAAGTGTTTTGCTTAATGCCAAGAAAGACCTTTTTTTTTAACATTTAGAATTATCTTAATTTTATGGAACCATGATTAATACCTACAATCTTGTTCTTTGCTCTACTGCTGAGCAACACTTTTTCTTCCTTATCTCCTTCAAATGCTTAGCTGTGAGGTCATCTCCTCTTCTCTGTTCTCTGCTCACTAAGCCCTGGAGACTCATGCAAAAACTCCCCCTCTATTCCTCAAGACACCTCATTGATCTTTCTAGTTTTATTGCACCAGTTCTTTGTTTTCCACAGGAACCCCTGCTAGCTTCTCCCGATAAGATTCTGGCTAAATTTGAATTACTTAGTCTAAAGATATAAAACCTAAATTCTGAATTGTAGTACTTTAAAGGCAGAATTTGGCTGCGTGGTCCTGCCTGGAAAAACCCATCCATTTTCTGTGGTTAGTAGTCTGGTTATCCTTCTGTATTTCTCTTTAACATAGTTTCAGGATGATTTGTGTAATTTATGCATCTAGAAATAACATCACAGGAACATTTTTGCATGTATTTTTAAAATCAAATATTTTTACATGACAGGATTTTCACTGAGTTTATCTTTCTAAAGAAAATGTTATATTGTAACACTGTATGTTGGCCTTGATTGCTTGCATTTAGAGTGATTACTTTATATTTCATCAAATGGTCAACCTCTTTTACTTTAATATCCATCTGAAGGGTCAGTTATTATTCAGAGGTCAAATTTAGCTTAGCCTTTATTGAGAGATTACCTACCTGGAAACCACATTCTTGCAACAAATGGATTTTTTAGACAGCAAGGAAGGACTGATTGGTTCTTTTACTTAATATATAATTCATATATTGAAGAATATAGAAGTTTGTAAAAAGAAAAGCCCTCTTATCTTAACCTTCACTTGATGCTTTTCATAAAGCATATAGAATCCTGGCTCTCAGTGTCATGAGCATTGTGAACATGAACACAATGTTCTACAGGACATTGATAGCTCTACACCTTTCTCTTTTACCATTGCTTACTTCAGAATGACCTACAGTTGGAGGTCTTCTGACTACACAGTGGGTGATTCCACCCATCAATGCTTTTTTGGTCCATTTTGTAGCAGATTCTTCTCTCCACACATCAAAGACACTGTGTGGCATCTAACCTGGATGATATGCACTATGGGATACAAAGATGAATTCAAAATATTACCTATGGAACCCCCCAATTATAGGAAATATCTGCTTAACCTCTGTTTCCCTATAGATCTCATACCTCTTACCGACTCATTTTACTGTAAATACTTGGGCCATAATCTGAACTCTAGTCTCAATCCATTCTCTTATGCACTCAGTGAAAGCATAGGTGTCCCCTCACTCTTAAGTTTAGGGTGAGTGCTTATATTTGCCAAGGTGGCAGGTGTAGTGCCAATGTTTCCTTTCTATTGATTTTATATTTTTCAAAAATTTTATAATGCTTTTAAAACAAAATCTAGTATATATAGGGCAAAATTGCTTTCTTGCCAATGGGAAAATTGAGAGTTTATGTAATGAAATGATTTGCCCAAAGTCATAGTCAGGTCTAAAACCTGGAACTCTGTTTACTATTGCAGAGTCCTTGCTGCCAGTGTCCAAATACAATTACCACAGCCTTGAAGCAGTTTTTCAAAAGACTGTCTTTTCAATTACCCTTTCCCTTCCAGAACTTGTGATATCTTGTGCTAATATTCCTGATAATCCATACCCACGTCTGGAAAATTAGTTTGCTTCATGAAGAATATCAACAATGGGATTGTTCTTTTAAAATGAATGGCATGATGAAAGTGAAAATCTTGAGAATCAGGCCATTGGGAATTAGATGAAATTTAAGAAAATAATTTATATAATTTCCTAAGACTAATGAAATACTCAAAACTCAGTATTATATGTGTTGATCTTGTAAGCATTAACATTCACCAATGACAACAGCATATATTCAAAGCCCTAATAATTTTAATGGCTGCATAATATAACATGATATATCTCCCATTACAGAACAAGTATTTTTCACTATTAGTATATTTCCACTGTTATTGATTCTTAGAGATAAATCTTTATGCATACATGTGATTATTCTCTCTGCACAAATTTATATAAACAAAATGTAAGTCTTTTAATAAGAAATGCCAAAGGAATGGACATCATTTTATGTATTCTTTTTGTAAGTGATTGTATTTTCTTTTTGTAATAATATTTTTACATTGCATTAGTTGTGATTATTTAGGTATATTTATGTTTTTCAATATCATTGGTGATAAGTACATATGAAATATTCAGAAGTAAAGTTTGAGATTTTCTGATTTTACCTGAAAGCTGTTTTTCAGTAAACAGCAGTGAACTCTCAAACTTCTCCATGGAAAACCTCCTCCAAAACAAATCAAACAATTGATCAACTCTTAACAGCAGTTGAAATATGTTGGATGGCTGAGACCTCCCCTGAGTAGACAAGCTGACAGTTATCTGACTTTCTAGCATGGTAGGAACTTCAGTTGACTCACATTTCATTTGAAACCTTGAGATTTTTTTCTGTCTTTACTAGACTTGGTTACCTCATCCATTTTCCTTAACTATGCCAGATTTCTAACTATACTGCAAAGCTATAGCTGCCCTTGATGCTGAGGTCTAGCTGAATTTGCATGTTTGTTATCCCTTTTATTAATGGAATTTTATTAATAGAACAAATTCTTGCAGCAAAGGGCATGCACTTAGCTAATAAAGATAGAAATGGAAGTTAGTTGAAATGATTTACCTAACATCTTATGAACATTTAAATTATATTTTAATCAGAATTTGAAGCTGGAAATGTGATTATTACCACATCTCCAAAATCACTTAATTACAGCTTTAAAAGGTCAGATTTATTATTTTCTATTAAAAAGAAAAACTTGCTATATTAGGGGAAGGAAGACTTAGTCTACAAGAGCATTTATTTTCTTCCTATTCAAATTGTGTTGATCTTCTGGTGAATATGGAAGTTGATTAAAATAGTAATACTTAGCTTTTTTTGAAGTTACAATTAAAACAGTGATTTAATATCATTCATTCAATACCTTTTATTTGAGCTTCTATGGACTAGACACTATTTTAGAGCCTTGACAATAGACAAAAGAGATGAAGATGTGTGCCTTCCAGGAGCTTACTTCTTAAGTAGAGAAGATCGCAATTTAAAATTAATGTATTATTACAACTGTATATAACATATCATCATGCAGAGTACATAAAATCATATATATTCTATGTTCTTTATGACAGCTATTATACATTATGGCACAAAAAAAAAGAAATAGAATTAGGAAAGTGTGATCTGAAGTACAAAGTACTTCAGAAGCTTTCAAGGTAAAAGAGGTGTACAATTTTGGCTTGACTGAGAGGAGAAAAAAAATTGAAAGAGTGTCTGTGAAGGAGGTAATGGGGGCTATGGATGGAGGAGACGATCAGCACAGAAACCCCCCCAGACAGGAGTGAGTTCACATATTTAAGCATACTCGTGAGGTTGTGGGCAAATAGAATGATGAATAGTAACTAAGAGTTGTAGTTGGTAAAGTTATAGCAGTAAAGGGCACCTGTTAATATATGTCCTTATGGATAATGAAAGATGTCAATTATTACTGAGTAAAGGAGGGAATCCTTGGAAAATTTTAAGAAGAGTGGTGTGATCTGACAAAGAAATTTATAAATACAGCAGTCTGGCTGCTGTATCACAACTTTGTTATAAAAGAGAAAAAACAGAAGGGAAAACTCTTAGAAGGTTCAGACAAGGGTGATTTTGCAGCAGAAATGTAAAGAATGGTCTCATTCTGGGTATATTTTGTAGGTAGTTTCAGTGGGATAGGTTGACAGTGTGAGATGCCAGACAAAGAGAAGGGACAAGAATCAAGAAGCAACTGGTATCAAAATGGAATTGTATAGATGGAGAAAGCTGTGAATAGCAAGATTGAATGAAAATCTAAAGTTCAGGAAAGGACATAATAAGTTTAAACTATTCATTACACATTCAGGAAGATTTTAAACAAGCAATTAAATATTGGGACATGGATTTTAGGAGAACAGTTTGGATGGAATATATGGATTTGGAAATTTTCAGTATATGGGAGATACGTAAAACCAGGAGAAGTGTGAGATCGCAGAGGGAGTAAATATGAATACAGGAGCCGCAACTGACCCTATACAATTTAAGAGTTTTGGGAAAAGAGGAGGATAAGTAAAGGGGACCCTGAAGGACCAATATAAGTGCAATAGAAGGAAATCTGAAAGATGGGGAAGCATGGGTCACAGGTGAAGAATGTGCACCAATAAGGAAGTGATTGTGTCAGCTGCCTCTTATGGGAATTAAAAAGCTTAAATCACTTTATGAGAATAATTGAAGAAGCTTTAGTGATGTATATATAAATAATTAGCTTCAAGAAGTTTTGTCACAAAGAGGAACAGAAAGGAGCCGGGTACAGTGACTCGTGCCTGAAAGCAACAGCTTACAGATTCGCAGCAGGGTCTGGGGATCGCGGTTCGAATCCTGTCCTGGGCATCACAGTGAGACCTAATCCCAAAAAGTAGCTGGGTGTTGTGGTGTGCACCTGTAATCCCAGCTACCTAGGAAGCTGAGACTGGGGATTGCTTGAGTCTGTGGTACCCTGGGCAACGTGAGGCTGTGGTTCTACAGGCAAAAATAGTGAGACCTAGTCTCAAAAAAAAAAAAAAAAAAAAAAAAAGAACAGAAAGGAGAAATGGTGGCAGGAAAAGGTTAATTTTAAATGGGAGTGATAATAGCATATTTATATGGGAATGATCCCATGGAGAGTAAAAAATTAATATCATGTGAAAAATGGAGAATTGCTGGCTCAGTGTCCTTGAGTGAGCAAGATGGGGATATATCTAGTCATAAGAAAAAAGCAGATTGGAGAATTGTTCATACACTTTGAAATTGTGTCATCCCAAGGTCATTATTAATAGTTTGAGTCCAAGATTGGGTGGAGATGGGAGACTTGTAATAGTTATCTAGGTATTATCACTTCTTTCTAGATTATGGTCCTACGTTAGGTTAGGTTATTAGGTTCACCAGGGGCCATGAGGGTAGGGACCTCATCTATCTAAAGTGTGTTCTTCATGCTGTTATGGGTTCTGGCACATTAAATAAGGACTTAAATATTTTATAGTTGACTGATTATGTGAAAAGTGTATTTTTTCTTCTTTTTATCTGTATTTCTTAAATTTGTCATTATAAACCTTTAAGTAAAGAGTGAGCATTATTAATCTTAAAGAGATAAATAGATCCAGAAAGCTATAATTGCTGAAATTTATAATTTCTAATGAATTGTGATAGTTAAAAAATAGTCTTAGATAAAGTGCTCTAAATAGTACATAATTCAGCTGGGTATGGTGGCGCATACCTGTAATCCCAATTACCTGGGAGGCTGAGGCTGGGGATCACTTGAGTCCATGGGTTCAAGATAACCCTGGACACATAGCGAGACCTAGTCTGTTAATAAAAACCAAAAACAAAAACAAAAAAATCCAGATAATTCCAAATCAAAATAAAATAATATTTATCTATGTAGATTTTACATTTATGTGTTAAGATAGTACAGTGAGTTCCATTTTACAGATGAGGAAGCTGTGGCTCTGAAAAGTACTTTGACTGAAAATCGTAATGTGAAGGCCAGATTTCAACCTGATTTCCCTGGTCTATGCCCTCCTTCACAAATCTGTTTTTCACAATGATGTTACATTGAATATAAGTATTACCCAAAATCTACTGCAATATTTTCTTTGTATCAGATTTACTATCAGCAGTTTTTCACCAAATAAATTTGGAATTGTTTTGTTATATTTTTTTAATATTGACTTAAAGAGTGTTTTAATCAGTAGTCTCATAAGGAATATAGAAGCACATTTGAATGGAGATTTTTCCTCAGATAACACAATGTGTGCGCATTACTTTTGATGATAGGTGCTTATTAACTGGAAGGAGGAAGAGAGAATATAACAATATCTAAACCCATCCATAATTTGAGACTTTGTAAAGCAGAAAGTGAATTACATTTGTTTTTTCCCAAAAGTGAAATTTGAATTGATTTAGAGAGAAGCACAGTTAAATTCAATTTTAGATATGTCTGATTTTTTAAAATTTGGAGCACATTAGGAAATACTGTAAATTTTTTATGTAATACTAAATGTATTTGGCAAAAGTTTAACGTTCCTCCATATCTCCCTTTGATTTGCTCTCCTAGCTGGTAAGCACAATCAATACTATGTTCTTTTGAACCTTTTCTGTGTACACTAAAAGAATATATTCATGATTATTTTCTGCTTTGGAACATAACAATAAACCACTCTAATTCTTGCATTCTGCAGAGCATCCCCTATTATTCCCATTTTATTATTTCCATATTTGAGTACTTTTCAGATTTTTACTAATGCAAATAGTACTACCAGCACCAATGCATTTGCAGAGCATATGTTCCTAGATAAAGAGTTAATGATCAAATAATTTGTGGATTTAAAAAATTTGACCTGTTGTGTTGTAAAAGCTATTTTCCCAATGTTGTAGGCAAAAGCCTGCTATCACAATCCTTTGCTGCCAACATTGGATATTATCAGTCATCAGATCTGTTGATCTGGGATTTGTGAGTGGGGGGGGGGGTTGTTATTTATCTTTATATCTAGGTTACCGTATGCATTTACTTGATTATTACTGTGGTTGAGAATGTTTTAGTAGATATATTGATAGTTGGTACTTCTTTTTTCTATTAAGTATTTACACAGAATTTAAAGTAGGGCAAATTTTCTGATTTCTTGTAGTCTCTACTGAAATACTGCAGATGGTACATAAATGCTACCCAGGAAATAGAGGGTCATTCTTTTCAAAATAGAATGCATTTATTTTTGTGAATATTCCTTCTTGACTCTAAAGGTAAGTCATGATATGGTAAGGACCCAGTTATGCAAAAACTATTTTAAAAAACTATTGAGAAAAGTGTTCAAACCATTTATAATAAAACACTTAACATTTGGGTATGTATGTATGTTTTTGTGGTGTTATCATATGCCATTTTACAAAAGTGATAAATAATTATACTTACTGTTTTGAAACCTGAAGTATTAAATTTTATTTTGTTTTTATTGTGGAAATAATGCATACAAATGCATGAAAAGGTTTAATGGAGAAGTCAAAATTTTCTGCCATACTCTACTGCATCATCCACTAATTTTTCAATCTGCTGAATTACTTCCTCAAAAAGTACCTTATTATTTTTGTATTCAACCCAGATAGAAAGCCCACTTTCTATTTAAGCTACTGGACTTAAATGAAATGGAAATGTCCTCAAACTATGCCCTGGTAATAATTTGTTAAGAAAATTTGCTTATCCTGTGGTATCATGGATAAAGCAAGAGGACATGACTGGATTTCCATGTCTGCTATTTACTAAAAGCTGAACATTAAAAACTGTTTCACTCCTCCTCAATTGTAAAGTGAGATTAGTAACATATACCTCTCTAAGATACTGTCAGTATTAAGTGACAATACTGTCTGATACATGTACAATGCCTAATTACACAGCCATTCCATATGTCTGTATTTATCTTATAGCCACATTTATGTGGGAAATGTTATTTTCTCCTTAATTATTTTGTTTTATCCCAAAGAATGGCAAACAGGATTTTAGAAAGACTATGATGCAAAAAAAAAAAGAGCTTCACTAGGTTATAACATTTGTTATCTTCATATAAAGGGAATCTAAAATTATTTGGAAACCATTGTGTCATGAAAATGCAGGAAAGCATAAACATAAACAATTATGGTATCTCAATTTTTCTGTGATGATTATTATGGAGGAGCTTTCAGAATTGTGTAAAAAATATTTCAAACAATCTATGAATATGGAATTGTATGGAACTACTGTAGGACTTTTTTGTCCTGCTCAAATGAAAGAGAATTAGCTTTTAAAAATATTTTTTTCACTTTTACTATCTTAGCTTTTTTAAAGATCATAGGCTATCCCAAACCAATTTTTAAAAAAGCTAAAAAGCTAGACACTTCTCCAAAGAGGAAATACAGATGGCCACTAGGCACATGAAAAAATGCTCCACATCATTAATAATCAGGGAAATTCAAATTAAAATCACACTGAAATACCATCTTACACCAGAAAGAATGACCCATATTTTTTTAAAAAGGGGAAGGTCTACAATAAGTGCTATTGTGGAGGTGGAGAAAAAGGAACACTCTTACATTGCTGATGGGAGTACAAACTTGTCCAGCCACTATGAAAGGCTGTGTGGAAGACCCTCAAACAATTGAAAGTAGAACTACATTCAATCAAGCAATCCAACTATTAGGAATCTACCCAGAGTACATGAAAACACTAATTAAAAAGGACACCTGTATGTGCATGTTTTTTGCAGCTCTGTTTACAATTGCCAAGATATGAAAACAACCCAAATACCCCAAAACTGACAAATGGCTGGAAAAGATGTGGTATATTTACACATTGGAATATTATGCACCAATCAAAAAGACAACCTAATATCATTTGCAGCAACATGGATGGAGCTAGAAGGAATCGTGTTGGCAGAAATAATAAGCCAGAAATAAAAAGAGAAATATGAGATGATTTCACTTATAAGAGGGGCTTAGGAAAAACAAACCAACAAACAGACAAGAAAAATATAAAACTGTCAAAAATAGAACTGAAACATAGAGAGAAAAAGGGGTAGGAGAGATAAAATGGGGGAGGGGAAGGGCACAAAAGACTAAGATCATTCACAGGTGATAAGGTGATGGGAGAACCTTGGGGTAGAAAATTATGTTTTATATATATATAATATATATATATGTACACACATATATACACACAAAAATATAGATGTGCAATCAATAAAAAAATTTGAAATTTTAAAAATATGATGACTTTCCAATATTCACATTTTAAAAACCTATTCATTTAATTGGAAAAGTGCAAAATTAGAATAATAGATGTAAATTTAAATTGAAAAGACTGATATGAAAATTTTCAGCAACCATCAATTAATCCAGATTACTAGCAATTGTCATCAGAAAAAAACTAGACGGAGAATGCGTCCTCTCCAATACAGAAAGTTCTGAGGTTCAGTTATTGTTTTGAGTGGCTTAAGATACAAGCCTTAGATACCTATCCAACCTTAATTAAAACTAAAATGTGGCCATTCTCAACTTCATATAACATTATTTTCAATGAGCTGTTGCATTTCCTTTGTTATATATCCATTTAAATCTTCACAAGTTGCTGAAAAACATATTTCTCTTCCACTATCACTCAAATTGGGATGAACTGAAGACATGGGAATATGACATAATCTAACATGACAGGAAGATAGAGACTATATTTTTTCTATCCATTAAAATGCCCTATAAAGCCATGCAGAAGACTCATTGTTATGGTAGAATAAAGGAGCTTTCTGTCTTTCCGTTGTCCATATAGTAGAGATGATATGTCCTCTCACCTCTGTAGTGATGTCCAGAGAATGACCTAAGAAATGTTCAGAAGAAAAAGACTCATCAATCCTGTTTATGTTTTCTTATAATCTGTTTTATCTCACTGAAAATTCATAACATTTTTAAATAATCAGCATATTAAATCTTTAGCAATTAAATTGCAATTATATGTGTAGGAACTTTTGTATTCTGAGATCTGGCCAAATAACACTAGCCTTAGCAAGGAATATAGAAATATGATAAATAATCTTC
>PVHY01007816.1:0-65163 GCA_004024945.1 Uropsilus gracilis | reverse complement strand
AGCTGTTTTAAGTATTATGGCTTTGTAGTATAGTTTGAAGTTTGGAATTGTAATACCTCCATTCTCTTTTTTTCTGGTCAGGAGGTTTTTTGATATTCTAGGCCTTTTATTATTCCATATGAATTTCATTAATTTTTGTTCTACCTCTTTAAAAAATGTCATTGGGATTTTTATTGGGATTGCATTGAATCTGTAGATTTGGGCCCATTTTTGAAGTGGGCAAGGGCTGGAGACTTGACCATCCCAGGGCTTTGGCTTCGACACCTTCACCAATCCAGAGCATCCCGCAGATACCAGGAAAACCAGGAGTAATGAGTCTGGGTGGTCTCCAGGGGAGTCTCGAGGGTGCCTTTGTGGCCCAATGGTATGGTCACAGCTCCTCCAGAGGTGGGGGGGACCCAGGCTGTGTGAGCAGCAGGTGTGACAGCCGACCTGGAGACTAAGGAGATGGATAGGATGCCCAGAGACTGGCAGCAGCCAGAGCTGTCACGACCCGCACTCAGGAGGGAATTACAGAGACAACTGAAATGAGGCTCACAGCCCAAATTTTGATATACAAGAATTAAAACTTCCCATTCAGGATCATCCCTATTCAATGCATTTTGTTGATTCCTTAGAATTTAATTCATGTTTGTTTGGTTTTGTTTTTTTTTTAGATTAGGGGGTCTCGCTATTTTTGCCCATGGAACCACAAAAAACACAGGCTCACGTTGCCCGGGGTACCACGGACTCAAGCAATCCCCTGCCTCAGCTCCCCAGGTAGCTGGGATTACAGGTGCACGCCACCATGCCCAGCTATTTTTTGGGGACTAGGTCTCGTTGTGTTGCCCTTAGCGGGACTCGAAACACGATCCCTAGCCCCAGCCGCTTCATAGGCTGAAGCTTACAGGCATGAGCCACCATGCCCGGCTCAGAATTGAATTCATGTCTAACAGTACTGCCTGCCTGAACATAAGCCTGAATGTGTGTATTTTCTCTCTAAGCACTTCCTGTACTTAGGGACACTCAGTATCACTGAGCACTACACAACTACACAGTGTGGGGACTTTTTTTTTTGAGACTAGGTCTCGCTATGTTGCCCAGGCTAGTCTCGAACCTGCAGACTCAAGTGATCCCTAGCCTCAGCCTCCCAGGTAGCAGGGATTACAGGCATATACCACCATGCCCAACCAATGTGGGGACTTTTAAACAGCAGAAGCACCAATCAAAGGCACACAAAGGGGACAAACAGGGCACTGAATAGGCCATGCTGTTTACAGTGTGAGCACTAAAACAAGAAGGTAGAGCATGGTTTTGTTTGACCTCAACTGGGACTGTGCATCAACAGACTCAACTGGGCATATCTGTAAATGACCACACAGTGCTGTCAATACTGATTTTGGGGTTAAGAAACGTTAGCAGTTAGGCAAATTTATAAATATGGAATATGCAAATAGAATAATGAGGATCATCTGTCATATGTGTGTGTGTAATGTGCTTGGCATTTTGTTCCATTATGAGACCATCAAGATTGCTGAATGTTTTTTTGGTTTTTTTTTGTTTTGTTTTGTTTTTTTTTTTGAGACTAGGTCTCGCTATTTTTGCCCGTGGAACCACAGGCTCTCGTTGCCCGGGGTACCACAGACTCAAGCAGTTCCCAGCCTCAGCTTCCCAGGTAGCTGGGATGACAGGTGCACACCACCACACCCAGCTATTTTTTTGGAACTAGTCTCGCTATGGGCCCCAGGCGGGATTCAAACCACGATCCCTAGCCCCGGCCGCTTCATAGGCTGAAGCATACAAGCACGAGCCACCGTGCCCGGCAAGAATGCTGAATGTTGAAGTGCATCCAACCATCACTATTTTCATTGATTTCAGTTTTTCCTGTGTTTTCAAAATTTCCTAAAATAAGAAGGTAGTATTGTGGAATCCTCTCTCCCTCCCCCCATCAAAAAGTATATTATTTTTTTGAAATCTATGATCTGAAAGTATTGCTGGCATACAAGTACAGAAAAAAAGTGTACCTTCTCCCTGATTGAATCCCTAGAACTTCGTATAGTGTCTGGTACAGATCTCTCATGCCAGTAAAAGGCAAACAGGTTCACCTCTCTCATGGTAGTTCCCTTGGCCTTTTGCTTCCTTCCTAGTGTTCCTTAGGAAAGGGAAATTGTTCAAAAAGGGCACTCATTTCTTCTGGTTATGTTAAGCCGCTGCAAACACAGACTCTCAGAGAAATAGGCAAACAGGAAAGTTTTATTAAAAAACTCAGCTGAGGACACTTGGGTCTCAGACTGAAAGTCAGACCCACGGCCCCGAGTTTCATTAATACAGGCATTCTATAGGTCCTGCAAAGGCTACGAATACATTTTTTGCATGTTTAACCATAAAGAGGTAAATTCCTGTGTGACTCGGTACAAAATTGGCATAGAATACACAAAATTGGCACAAAAATACAATTTGTGACACTCTGGATAGCTCTAAGAAATAATACCTCCATGGAACCACCAGACTTTTCACCTTAGATAAGTTCTTTTTTTTACTGCGTAAGCCATTTTCCTCCCAATTAAGGGGAGGGTTTTCCTCCCAATTAAGGGAAAGGTAGGCATCTGTGTCCGTTTATTATCTTGTTTTTAGCTTTCCCACACATAGACTGGCCTTGAGTTAGCAAACGTTAGAAAAAGTTCCAAAAAGACCTAGTTAAGTCTCCTTTTACCTTGAGATGCCTGCATCCCAAACCAATTTTTAGGCCTACTGATTAACACTTTAGGTCTCAGTTTTGAGGGGTTAAAGAACTCAGGGGGTTTTAACTCATTTTTAGAGTTACTCTTCCCCACTCACATTCTTTTTTTTTTTTTAAGAGGAGGTGAAAACAGATTTACTTATTAAAAGGGCAAAACAAACAAAAGTCACTAAGGGGTACATGGAAACCCCTTTAGTAATCTTACCACACAATCCAGTCTCTAGTCCAAAGAGCACATGGTTGTAGCAGACATGTGCTTCCACAAAATGGTGGCTGTCCCAACTCAAGTTAGATGAAAGAGCCAACATGGTGCCACCACTCCTTCAAAGACAGAGCTCCACTCACTCTAAGTCAGAAGAAGCCAAGATGGTGCCATCTCAAGATGGTGTCATCGATCCTTCTTCTAAAGCAGGAGATTCAAATCCAATGAGGAAGCCAAGATGGCATCGTCAATTCTCCAAAAGATATAGCTCTGGCATTTTTCAGCTCCAACTCTAAAGTGGCCTGGAATCAACAAAACTCACTTGATACAACAGCAGCAACCACTTCAGATGTCTCACAATGAAAACAGCAACATAGCAAGCCTCTTCAGTTCTCCAGACAATTTTCAAGCTTTGTAGTTTCAAAGTTAAAACAAGTTCTCAAGTGTCAAATTCCCAAGTTATCT
Organism: Uropsilus gracilis; assembly: GCA_004024945.1. Lineage (NCBI taxonomy): Eukaryota > Metazoa > Chordata > Mammalia > Eulipotyphla > Talpidae > Uropsilus > Uropsilus gracilis. Next base: position 61,777 of record PVHY01007816.1, on the reverse strand, counting down.
TGCACAAGTCACAAATTTCTCCAACATGTTTCCCCAGGCTTCTCATCCTGGGCCCAGGCAATAGCCTGGGCCCTGTCCGCTCTGGAACCTGAAAGCTGACTCCTCCTGCTTGTCCCACTCACATTCTTTTAATAGATTCCTATTCAGTTTCTCGGAGACCACACAAAGATTGCAACTGAGGATAAAGCCCAAGCACTAGACTGGATTCCCAAGGATGTCCCCCTCTGACTTAGTGAGATGGTTCATTCTTCTTCCTGTGATTTACAACCACAACCTCTAATGTTCCATTGCTGTGAAAGATCCCTTTGGCAGGAAGTCAGGAAGGGAAGGCAAAAACAACCACAGCATGCCATTTCATGAGGTTGTACCTCATCCCACGCCACATCTCCAAGGGCAGCTGTCAACTGCAAAGGGTCATGGCTACTCTTTGTGGTGTGCTACTTCAAGTCCAGAACCCTACAAATGGGAATACTAGCCTCCTGATCACTCACTCACCTCTCTTCAATCAGATAGGGTTTATTTCCTACCTGTCCCTGTTCCACTGGAAATATATCAGAATTATAGAATCATAGTTCATGTTAAAATACATGCTCCTGGAGGGAGTCCTCTACCTTACTATACAAAGTGAGGAAACAGGCCCAGAGAGATGAAAATATCTGCTGATGTCACACAGTCAGAGCTTGAACTCAGGCCTCATGGCTCTCAGAGAGTCTTTGCTACTACCCTGAGTTTATTCCAACACCAGAGGGAATCATCTCCTGGGCTCTGGTGGCAGAGTACAAAGATGGCAAATAAAATCAGCAAATAGTGTGTTTTTTCCTCCAAATTTCATGGAAAACTAGCATTCAAACCGTGACATGTCTGTGTCTTTTAGTCTATGAATAGCCTGATGGTTGTGTCACTCTCCAGTAAAATCAGGCCCCAGGTCTTTCTGCTGTATCTAACCTGTGGCTTTCTTACCCCTTGGCACAGTCAGGCCCTTAGGCTGTTGAGTCTGTGTGCTCACACAGACTCTCCTTTACATCAGAGCAAAATGGCCCGCTCCTTGCTCTATCAACTTGAGAAGAGCAGAGAAGAAGTTACATTTCAGACTATTTGAAAAACCATTGGAGAAGCAATCAGAAGGTATGTACTCAATTCCTTTATAGATAGGGTGTTGTGTTGGACCACAGCACATGATATTGGCATAGCTTCTGCCTGTGAGGAGGGGCAGGCTGTTCGGGGAAACAAGTTCCATGCTTATGGGAGGAAAAAGCAGTGCAGGGGAAGTAGACAGAAAGGGAGAATGCAGGGCAGTGACTTCCTGTGCCGCCACAGGGGAGGACAGGCCAGGGAGGATGCCCTCAGGTGCATGGGCATGGCAACAAGGAGTCTCAGGTCACTCTGGAACATCCACCCTGCAGTGACAGGATGACTGTAGCTGAAGGCCTGGATGTCTGAGCCAATAGAGGCTTTCAGGGGACCCAGATCAATTTCCTCATTTTGCAAATGTGGAAATTGTCTGCCAAAGTTGACCAAACTTGTTAGTCACCTCACAAAGTCCAACCAGCATGATGTGACTTCCCAGAGGAGCAACAAAAACAGGATACTCACTTGTCACTGAGGAGGGTGTGGGGTTGGGATGGTGTTATTCACCCACATTTCCAGCCCCTTGCACTGTACCTGCCCTAATGAGGCACTCAGAGGTCTCTGTCAGGGCACTCAACCCCAGTAATGCACAGAAATAAAAGGATGAAGTATGTAAGCCTCAGAGCAGAGGCCTGACATTTAGGAAGCACTCACAGATGGGAGCTATCATTGCTGCTGGATTATCTCACACTGACTCTATTAAAAACCACTGAGAATCTTTTGCTGAGATTTACAATGAGAGCAGTGGTTTCAAAAATCAAGGTGTCAAAAACAACTTGTGGAACTGGTTAAAAATTGAATTCCCTCCCAGTAGGTGACACACAAATAGCTCAGGTAACTCAGTACGGTTGTTCAGGAAGCAGCTGGAAAAAGATGGCCTTTGACCAAGAACCCTATGCCACGAGCTGTGCCGAGCACCATCTACTGAAAGTCTCTTCCTATGTTATTTGATTTAACATTTAAAAAAATAAGTTACACATGCTTTTAGAAAAAACAGTTCAAAGAGCACAGAGGCTTATAATGTCTGAGGAAACTTCCTGGACCCCCACTTACCTCCACGTTCCCACTCTACCCGCAGATAATCATTGTTAAAATATGGGGGTTGTGTGTCCACGTTCAGATGTTGTCTGGGTCCATACAAATATACCCATTAACATACCCACTGCTCCTGCCTTCCCTTCCTCTGTAAAAAAGCACAAGTAGAATCATAGGATAGAGAAGGGATTGCTAAACATGTTTTGTGAAGCATCAAATAGCAAATATTTTCAGTATTGTGGGTCAAATGGTCTCTGTTCCAACTACTGAACTCCTGGATCTCAAAGTCAGGGCACAGGCAGTTGTCAATAAATGGTGTGGCTATGTTCCAATAAAATTTTATTACCAAATAGGCAGCAGGATGGATTTGGCCACAAGCCATAATTTGGAATTAAAGAGCACAATTTTCTCTTTTCACTTACAGATTTTGAACATCTTTTCTGAATCGGTTTGTGCAGTCTTCATTCCTGAACCACTGCATGGTAGGTTCATACATTCAGCCATCCCCGCACTGGACACTTAGATCTTTTTCCTGGGTTTGCTATATGAAACAAAGCGGTCTGTGTGGTTTTTATATACTGTGTGTATGGTTCACTATCCCATGGCAAGAATTCTTAGAATTGTTGACTCAAAGGGCTTACAAGTATGAATTTGAAATTAGATAAGGTTGCCAAGTTGATCTGACTTTTAAAATTCAGATTGCCACATACCCTTGTGATTTCATTGCTTAATCTTACTGCTGGTGAATATTTTGTTAGTTTAAAGGTTTTGTAATAACTAAGGGGAAGCTCCCAAAGACCATCAGGGGAAACAAAGAACTAGGTGGCAGTTGATTCCAGTTGATCTCTCTTAAATACACACCATGAAACAGTTTGCAGAGCAAAGAGCAATATACCATAAAGAGCATTCTAGCACATTGTAAGCCCTTGCAGACAATATGAAGATCAGATGGGACATCATTTTCATTACAGCTGCGGCACACACAAGCCTGGCACAGAGTTGGTGAAAATGAGCCTTGAGAGCCAATCCTGAATTCTCATTCAGACCATTTACACACGACTAACACTGCAGATTCTCTCAACTGAAAAGAGTATGCTGATCACATTCAGGGTTGTTGAGGTTACAAGTATCCAGAGTCAACAGCTATTATACCTGCATCTATGATAACCTGGGCACTGGGAGCCAGGTTCTTCACCTATATCCCCTCAACCCTGTGATGATGGCATCACTGTTTACAGACGGGGGACACAAACACTCAGCAGATGAAATTATTTAACCAGGATAATATTATGAGGTCTGTTTGACTTCCAAACCCATGGAAAATAAGAACACAAAAATGTCTATTCCCAAGGCCTTGCAACCTACCCTAGGAAATTTATCCTTAGAAAATAAACCCAGTGGGAAAAAAACAATGTCTAAAGATAACAGAGCTAAATATTAGAAACAAAGTTTAGTGAAAAAGGTATGGTTAAATAATCAGCTTGAAGTACCCACTAATAGTGTGAAGACCAAAAACTATGCAAAATAGCGGGAAAACTTCTGCTCTCAAAGATAGATGACTGGGTTTCAGTCTTGTCTCTACCACCTACTGAGTGACCTTGAACAATTATGTTTCCAGCACTTTTTTTCTGCATTAAACGAGATACTGTTTCAAAGTATGCAGCATTCTCACTGTTTCCTCTACTGCACAGTCAAACTTCATTCCCTGGCTAGGCGTGACCAGGAGGGCTGCATTAGTCAGTAAATGAGAACATCAATGTGCGTCACTTTTAGGGAGAAGCATTTACTACTAGAGAAAAACTCCAGCACTCTCTTCCCTGGAGATGGTGGAAAACATGAGACAGTTGCCAAGGGACAGAGCCGATTTTGTATGAGGAGTAAACTTCTTTTTTCCCAGTGTTCAATTTTTTTTTTTTTATTGAGGGGTTTACATCATCATATATGATTTAAAGGTATAGGGTCATCCCCTTCAGTGTTGTTACACCACATCCACCATCAAGATTCCCCAAACCCTCCATTGGGCAGCTCAGCTCTGTAATCAGATTTCTTGGGCTTGTTACTGTTTTGGCTTTACCTGATCCCTTGTTTTGTTTCTCTATGTCCCACATATAAATGACACCATTTGATATTTGTCTTTCTCCTTCTGAGTTACTTCACTTAGCATAATTCCACTGAGTGTGTATGCATTCATATCACATATTCCTAATCCACTCATCTACTTTGAGCACATTTCCATAGCTTGGCTATTATAGTGTTGCAGTGAACCTAAGAGTGTATATCTCCCTTTGAATTAGTGTTTTTGCATCCTTTAGGTAGATGCTTAGGAGTAGGTTGCTGGATCATATGTAGGAGTGGGAGTATTAATACCTGATTGTTGAGGCTGAACGCAAGGTACGAGAAAAGAATTAGGAGAGAGATGGCTTAGCCGGAGGCTAAGAGTTGATTTGGAAGTAATGGACCAAATGACAATTCCTTAACAAAAGAAAGGGGTATTTATAGAGATGGGCATGGGTCGGGTGAATTTTAAAGGAAGGCAAACAGTGAGGAAGACAATTGGTTACCATTAACATTAGTTTTTGAGGGGTAATTGGAGGCAGGGGGATTGCTCACAGGTGATTACTATTTCTGTTTAGAGGGATTTTTATAGGTAAACATTTTTGTGGAGCAGGGCACCATCACATCTTCAGAGGATTAGTGCTAAATTTTTTGTTTCTAGTTTGCCAGAGGCAATTAAGGCCAGAGGGAGTTTTCCCCATCTCACAGCATGAGCTCTTTGGCCTGTGAATGGTGTACAGCACCTGATATATACTTATATATAAATATACTTAGGAGCAAAGAATATTACTGGAGATAAAGAACATTATACATAATGACAAAAGGAATACATAAAGATCCTGTGTACATGCCACACAAAAGAGCCTCAAAATAAATGAAAAAACTATTATAGCTGAAAATGAAAAAGACAACCCCATAGTGATAATTGATGATTTCCGCCCCTCTGAGCAATGGATAAAACTAAAGAGTAAGTAGATTATATATGTGTGGTTTTATTTCAGGGCATTCAATTCTGTTCCATTGGTCACATCTCTGTTGTTATACCAGTACCATGCTGTTTTTATTATTATGGCTTTGTAGTATGATTTGAAGTCTGGAATATTTAAGCCTCCATACTTTTTCTGGCCAGGAGGTTTTTTGATATTTGAGGTCTTTTGTTATTCCAAATGAATTTCAGTAATTTTTGTTCTCTTTAAAGAATGCCATTTGGAATTTTTATAGGGATTGTGTTGAATCTGTAGATTGCTTTTGGAAAGATGGCCATTTTGATGTTGTTAATTTTTCCAATCCATGAGCAAGGAATGTCTTTCCATTTCCTTATGTCTTCTTCTCTTTTAGCAGTGTTTTAAAGTTTTCTTTGTATAGATCTTTCACATGTTTTGTTAGGTTTATTTCCAGGTTTTTTTTTTTTTTTTGGTATGATGGTAAACAGGTTTTTTAAATTTCTTCTTTTTCTGCTTGGCTTTTTACATATAAGAAAGCTACTGACTTCTGTGTGTTGATTATGTAACCAGCTACCTTGCTGAACTAGTCTGTTTTATCAAGTAGTTTTTCTGTGGATTTTTGGGGGTTCTCTATCTAGAGAATCATGTCATCAGCATCCACACATATATAATCAACTAATCTTTGACAAAGGAGAGAAAAACCTACATTGGAACAAAGACAACTTCTTCAATAAATGGTGCTGGGAAAACTGGACCAAGATATGCCAAAAAAATGAACCAAGACAACTCCCTTATACCAAGTACAAAAACTAACTCAAAATGGATAAAAGACTTGGATGTAAGACCTGAAACCATAAAAAACAGAGGAAAACCTAGGCAAAACCCTCCATGAATTATAATTCAGAAATCCCTTCCTAGTCACATCTACAGATGGCAAAAAAATGAAGGAAAGCATAAACAGCTGGGACTACATCAAACTAAAAAGCTTCTGTACAACAAAAGAGACAACAGGAAAAACAAAAAGAAGCCCAATGGAATGGGAAAAAAATTTTGCCCTCCACAAGAATGATAAGGGTTTAATAACGAAGATTCACAAGGAACTCACACAACTAAACAAAAACAAAACAAGAGGCCCAATCAAAAAATGGGGAGAGCTAAAGAGACACTTCTCCAAAGGGGAAATACAAATGGCCAACAGGCACATGAAAAATTGCTCAACATCACTAGCAATCAGGGAAATGCAAATCAAAACCACAATGAGATACCACTTTACACCAGTAAGAATGGCCCACATTAAAAAATGGGCAACAAGTGTTGGCATGGATGTGGGGAGAAAGGTACACTACTCCACTGCTGGTGGGAATGTGAACTGATCCAGTCACTATGGAAAGTAGTGTGGAGGACCCTCAAACTAATGAAAATGGAACTACCATTTGAACCAGCAATCACTCTTCTGGGAATCTACCCAAAGGAGACCTCAATGTGGGTGCAAAGGGACACCTGTGCTTGGATGTTTACTGCAGCACTATTTATAACTGCGAGGACATGGAAACAACCCACATGTCCCAAAACAGACGAATGGATGAAAAAAGATGTGGTATATATACATGATGGAATATTACTCATCAATTAAAAATGACAAATTTGATGATTTTATGATAACATGGATGTATCTAGAAGAAATCATATTAGCAGAAACAAGTCATAAAGAAAAAGACAGAAACCAAATGGTTTCACTAATATATGGACAACCAAATGAAAATACACAACTGAGGGGAGAAGGGGAACCAGTTGGAGCAGCCAGGGAGAGGAGGTGGTAGATGACCCCCAGGGATTACAATGATGTGAAATATATGTACATATAAATAATTTAAAATAAAAAAGAGTAAACAAGGATACAGATCTGAACACTACCAACCAACAGGGTTTAACTGACTAAATATTATACCCGAAGTATAAAAATACTTTTTCCATGTACCTATGTAGGAACACACATAGATGATTAAATCTTATAGAAAAACATGAATACAAGTAAAACTGGAGTATCTGAATAAGATTAGTGAATGTATCAAAGTCCTGGTTGTGGTATTATACTATAGTTTCACAAAATGTTACCATTGGGGGAAAAGTGGGCAAGGTGCAGAGAATCTATTATTTCTTAGAAACTCATGTGAACCTATGGTTGCAATTAAAATTTCAGCTTGAAAAATTGGAATGCTTACATGTCATTATATAAATAACATCTATTTTATAAACGAGGGACTAAAGTTGGGTGGCTGGAAACTGACCTAAGACTAAAGGTAGAAAGTAGATGTGCTAGAACTCAAAATTCAGCTATATACAACTTTAAAACCCATGAAGTTGGGCCGAGCATGGTGGTGCATGCCTGTAAGCGGCAGCCTAGAAAGCCACGGCCAGGGTCAGGGACTGTGGTTCGAGTCCCGCCTGGGGCACGTAGCGAGACCTAGTTCAAAAAAAATATAGCTGGGCGTGGTGGCGCATACCCGTAATTCCAGCTACCTGGGAAGCTGAAGCTGGGGATTATTTAAGTCTGTGGTACCCCGGGCAATGTGAGTCTGCGGTTTCACAGGCAAAAGCAGCGAGACCTAGTCTCAAAAAAAATATATATATAATATAAATGACATAATGGCTAATTGACCAGAGAAGTAAAAAAAAGTAACCATTGCTATAAAAGAGTAAGCAGTTTTCTGTTATTGACATAAAATTTGAAACTTTTGCTTTAAAATGGAATACTAGGAATTCTTTAAGACTGAACTTTATCAAGACTGCTAATAAGTATATGGAATTTCATTTTCAGATTCCTAAAAATATAATCCATATAGACTAATAATGATAAAATTGAAATATGGGATCAATCATTGGTTTTTCATACTTCCCAAACAGCCCCCATACCTCTTGGTAATACCTGGTTTTAGATTAAAATAAAAACATCATGAATCAAATTTCAGCAAAATAACTTTATTTCCTAACGCATGGAAACTTACATCCAATATGCATTTACCTTGCATAGTTGACTTCCAAATTATAGTTGTTTTGATATTTAAGCATATACCAAAAGTTATCTTAGTGAGATAAGCTAAATGCTTTTAGGTAGACAATATTCTGAATATATTGGATTGGTCACAGCAGAATTGCTTCAGTTAGTTTAGTTCTATAAATTTAAAGCTGTAAATTTAAAGCCCTGAAAAGCTACTACTTTTCCATCTAATACTTCCAGATGAATAGGATGCAGCAATATCAGCCTGTATTTCAGAGCAATTTCTTAGTTTTTCTGGTGATGGAACCACTTGTCCACTGTATTCAGAGAAAGAAAAGCAAATTAGAATCCCTATTAAGAATCAAAATTACGTCCAACATATAAGACAAAGAATAATATACTACTAGCTTTATTGTATCCTACTGTGTTTTACTTTAAAACAAATCTACAAAAATGCAAAAGTTTTACCATGGTGAAAACAGGAAATTTATCATAGGATTGTTTGGTACTTTCTTAGTCTTAATACTAACTGTATAAATTTGTGGGGTTTTGTCAGAAAAACCTTACAGACAGATCTCACAAGTAAAGGGGAGAAAACTGGTTTCCAGGTGAAGCAGCTTGTGGTGAGATGGGGCCACAGAGCTCAGCCCACTCCCATGTCTATAAGGCATCTACCCAGAAGTCAAAAGAAAACAGGGTCCTGGTTGGAAACTGTGGCACTAGAGGAGCCTGTTGTTCTTCCCAGATATAGCTGTATCTACAGATCTATTCTTTCCACATACATGTAACTTTAATATCATTTCTAGGATACAGATCTTACCATCTGTTGGTACTGTGCAGGCAGATTCACATGGTGGTGGCAACTAAAACAAAGTATTAAAATGCATTAGTTTAATCTGAAAAAGAAAATAAATATACTAACAATTTTTTTAAAAAAATGTAAAAGAAGACAAATTATTTAGTTCTTAAAGTTAGTTATAAAATATAGGAACAATGCAAAGTGTGCTGTACTGCTAAGAAATGCAAACACATTCAAGTCTCTAGGACACACAGAATAAATAGCAAAAAATGTTTTTCAAGTTACAAGATGACAAATGGTTTATTAGATCACACACAAGTCTTTTCAAGGATTGTAAACTATTTCTGCAATGGTTCTGAAATTTGATAAGCTTCTCGGTCACTGCTGAAGCCAAGTCAAGTGATTTTCCATTGGTTCTTCTGTGAAAAATCACGTGGTCACTATATCCTGGAATCATTCTGATCTTTACAAATTGTCCCACACTGCTATCTGCCCACTTTATGGTGGACTAGGAAAGTCCTGGGCTTATTCCTTCAGTCCTTCCCTTCCCTGCCTACTTGTGTGTATTCACAACTTGTGCTGTCAAGACCTCACACAGTGACAAGCCAGAGGAAGTACTGAAATATTCGCTGAAAAACTTTATCTCCCATGTCAACACCAAGTTTTTTAGCCACCAGTTATGTTTTGTTGTTGTTGTATAAAGGAATCTTTTACATACAGCATCCACAATGGCTTTGGCAGCATCAGGATCGCATTTGAAGGGGCTCTCAGACACTGTTGTATTCATGCTATTAAATAAAACAAAAGTTGTATTAAGTCACAGCAACACTCTCCTATGAGTTTTAAAATACTAGTTGAAGATGGCAGGTCAGATGAGATTCAGGTTTGGTTTAATTGCAAATTTTCTCATTTATAATACATATTCTTTTTTCTTTTTTTTTTGAGGCTAGGTCTCACTATTTATGCCGGTGGAAATGCAGGCTCACATTGCCCGTGGTACCATGGACTCAAGTAACCCCCACTCTCAGCTTCCCAGGTAGCTGGGATTACAGACACGTGCCACCATGCCCAGTTATTTTTTTGGGGGGGTGTGGGGGGACTAGGTCTCGCTATGCTGCCCCAGGTGGGACTTGAACTGCAATCCCCAGTCCCAGCCGCAACTCCATAGGTTGTTGTTTATAGGCATGCGCCACCATACCTGGCATATATTACATATTCTAATGATTTATTTTGCAAGGTAGACACAGCTCTCTTGTGGTCAATTTTATGCAACCACCTTAAGTTCAGATTTAATAATCAGACACTGAATGCCTTGTTATTCTCAATGAAAGAGCTAAGAAATGCAAATTAAAGTGAGAAAGGTATCTTTTCTTTTTCTTTTTTTGAGAAATATATCTTTAATAAGATAAAATAGGAGGGAAAATTCTACAAAAAATCCTTGGTTCCTATATGAGATAGATATTTCAGGTAGAAGTAACATCTGGTTCAATATTCCTGAATAATAACCCAGTAAAAAAAAATCCATATGCTTTGGGACAAATTCCAGAAAACTGGTTGGCTTTGTGTGTTAAGCGTACAGAGTTAACACTTACCAACTGATTCCCTTTCCATCAGTTTTCTTGGTAACTAATGCTCTCCAGTGGTCATGAGTGCTCTTAATAATATCAACTGCAAAGTCCTATAATTTGAAGAGACACATATTACCATGATAGAAAAGTAATCTTTTCTTATTAATAAACATTTTCTCAGACTGTTACATCTTCTTATCTTTTGAATCACTTCCTTGTTTCAAAAATAGAAGAAAGCATTTAAATGAGTAAAATCAATATAAAGGTTGCTCCAGGTTTTGACCACTTACTTGATGGTCATTAAGTCTTTAATTAAGTGGCAATAATATAAATTATCAATCTCAAAACAAATAGACCTAATGTTACAGTTGTGACTAGCACATTACCTTATTTTTAAATTCTGCATTGAAAGCAAACTGGTTCTCTGGTTTTCCATCAGGAACCTTGTACCTTCTAAACCAGTCCACGGTAGCTTCCAGGTAGCCTGGTTTCAGTCGCTTGACATCATTAATATCTAAGGTGAAAATAAATGGGTTGCAAGATGCATACATAACTATGCATTCACAAAAATATCAAGCATTTACTTTGAGAGAGCTCTGAGATAGATCATCAAAAAAGTTCAAGGTAATGTGAGAGCTAACTATCTGTTGAGATGAAAACACACACAATCAAAGGAAAGCTTAGAGTGCCTTAGAGTAACTCTGACTGCTCTAAGAGAGTAGCCTTAGAGTAGCTCTGACTACTACTAGGAGAAAAATGACTACAACAGTAGTGTCTGTTAGCTAAGAGGAGAGAGAGATGGAGGCATCACTGGGGCTGTACAGAAGATATTAAAAAAAAGGCAGGTTGCCGCTGTATTCAGAGGATTACACCCAAATTTAGTACTAACAGACAAGGAAAATGAACTAGACTGAGCTTCATCGACAACTTACAAAATAAAAATTAGATTTTACCAGCTCTTGGGAAAGGCATTATGTATCACAATGCTTTAGTTCTAACTGATACCAACGTGTCCTGTTTAATAAAACTTAGGAGTTTCTGCACATCAACAATAGTAACTCTCAATTTTACCAATTCGACTTTACATAACTAAACTGCTGCTCAGTGCAAGCAAAGAGAGGGCTTTGAAAATCAGAACGTTTATTAGAGGGAAGAATACCTTCAATAAAAGAAACATTCATATTTGAATTATTTATTTACATAAAGCAACTGATTAAATCCAGTTTTGTAAGCAACATAGATAGCATGCATTCTATTATCATAGTATTAATAAAGTATAGAAAATTTTTTTTAGACTAGGTCTCACTATTTTGCCCAGGGAACCGCAGGCTCACGTTGCCTGGGGTACCACAGACTCAAGTGATCCCCAGCCTCAGCTTCCCAGGTAGCTGGGATTACAGGTGTGTGCCACCACACCCAGCTATTTTTTGAGACTAGGTCTCACTATGTTGCCCTGAGCGGGTCTCAAACCCGTGGACTCAAGCAATTACTAGTCCCGGGCTCGCTCCATAGACTGCGACTAAAGGCACGTGCCACCGTGCCCAGCCATAAAGTATAGAAAGTTTAAAAAGTGAACTGGGAAATGTTTAATCACTGACAAATTTCCAGGAACTTGTAATTAAAAGAAATCAACTTGTAATTAATGTACACTGTGAATGTGACATAAAAATAATTTGAAGATCTAGAAATCTGAAATGCAAGTGTGGGGTATTTTCCAACACCAACAACCAATTCTCTATTCCTCCAGGTGCTAACTTCTTGTCCAATGACTCAAATCTGGCATGACCTATCTGTAGTTAACTCAGACCCAAGTTCAGGGGCTCAGTCCTGAAAGACTGATCCCACTTTCAGATACCAGATGCAAGTCTCAGGCCACCCATTTTTCACTATTAATCAGGGGTTCCCGTAACTCCCTGCTCAGGAAAATATTTTATTTACTGATCTAGGAATGCTGCCAGGAACTGGAGACAAACACAATCAGGAAAAATAGGAAGTGGTGGTTAAGTCTGATATGAAGCAGACATTGGAAGGTATGCTATTCAAGAGAGCACCCATTCTGTGCTGCTCCTTCATAGGTTCAGCTTTCTAACAAGCCAGGCAGGGCTGGCACTGTAGGAGCAGAGGACCTAATCTGCTGATTTCCACCACTGAGGTGGGAAATCTGGCTCTCATGAGTCCCACAACCAGCCCATGAGGTTGCCCTAGTGAGTGGGCCCTCTTCTTTCATGGCTCTGTGTATATCTGTCCTAGAGTTGTGGTTGACCAAGAATTCTATCTACAAACTGATAAACTCTTCAGATTATGACTGGTCATAGAATATAGACTTAAATCTAGTGACATTTAGGAAAAGCGAAGTACCATTTTATAGCCCTGCTGGCAGTGCATAAGGGTTCAATTTCTCTATTTGCTTTTTTTTTTTTTTAATTTAATTTTTTTGTTTGTTTTTTTTTTTTTGAGACTACATCTCGCTACTTTTGACCGTGGAACCACAGGCTCACGTTGCCCGTGGTACTACGGACTCAAGCAATCCCCAGCCTCAGCTTCCCAGGTAGCTGTGATAACAGGTGTGCGCCACCACACCCAGGTGTTTTTTGGGACTAGTTCTCGCTGTGTTGCCCCGGGCGGGACTTGAACCACAATCCCCAGACTCTGCCATGACTCCATAAGCTGTTGCTTATAGGCACGCGCCACCATGTCCAGCTTTCTACTTTCTTGCCACTATCTGTTACTAGTCTTTTTTATTACAACCATTCTAGTGAGTGTCATTTTATTATTGAGGTGTATATTCTGGATACTTGATCTTTATTAGATGTATGGGTTACCCATATTTTCTTACATTGTGTGAATTAGATAACCCTTTTGTTTTCTTAATGGAGTTTGCCAAAGCATTCAAGTTTTTCATTTTGATGTGAAATTTATGTGTTACTTATGCGTTTGGTGTCAATCTTTTTTTTTTTTTTTTTTGAGACTAGCTCTTGCTATGTTGTCTGGGATAGTCCCGATCCCAGACTCAAGCAATCCCCAGCCTCAGCCTCCAAGATAGCTGGGATTATAGGTGCCCACCACTGTGCCTGGCTGCTTTTTTGAGAACCAGGTCTTGCTATGTTGCCCAGGGTAGCCTTGAACCCACGAATTCAAGCAATACCTGTCCTCTTGCCTCCCAGCACTTAGATTACAGACGCATGCCACCACACCCAGCTTGGTGTCATATTCTAAGAAACTACCACCTAACCTAAAATCATAAATATTCACAGTATATTTATATCTTGTTTAACTCCATGTCTTTATTGTTTTTTTTATTGACCATGCCTCTAGTTAACTACCTAATTCATTCATCTAGTTATTAGTCTTCTCTTGCCAGTCCCAAATGGGCTGCACTGGACTAAAATTAGGTGTCAGTAGGAGAGTTTTTGAGAGTTCTCAGGGAAAATCCTTTTCCTAGTTTCTAAAGGCTGTTTAATTTCCTTGATTCTTGTTTTCTGTTAGTATTCAAAGTGAGCAATGGTGAGTTGGGTCCTTATAACTTCTCCTTCTCTGACTCTGGCTCTTCTGCCTCCCCCTTTCACATGGTAAGGACCTTGGGATTATATTGGGTGTACTCAGACAACCGAGAAAAATCTTTCAATTTCAAGATTAACCTCCATCTGTAACCTTCATTCTCCCTTACCAAGTAGCATGACATATTAATTTGATCTGGGAATTGGAAGGTGGACAATAATCTGCCCACTGCAAGTGATGACACAGTAATGGTACATACATAATATAAATTCGTCAAAATTCACAGACCTATATAGTAGCAGAATAATGCCAGGCCTCCTTCCAAAAAGTCACCTCCTAGGCCGGGCACGGTGGCTCGTGCTTGTAAGCTTCAGCCTATGAAGCGGCCGGGGCTAGGGATCGCGGTTCGAGTCCCACCTGGGGCCCGTAGCAAGACCTAGTTCCAAAAAATACAGCTGGGTGTGGTGGCGCACACCTGTCATCCCAGCTATCTGGGAAGCTGAGGCTGGGGATTGCTTGAGTCTGTGGTACCCCGGGCAACGAGAGCCTGCAGTTCCACAGGCAAAAATAGCAAGACCCAGTCTCAAAAAAAAAAACAAAAAAAACAAAAAGTCACCTCCTAATTGCCAAAACCTGTGTGGATGTTACCTTGTATGACAGATGGCCTTCCAGATGTGATTAAGATTAGGGTTGTGAGATGGGGAGAGCACTCTTGACCATCCCAATGGGCCTGTTCTAATCACTTGAGTCTTTAGAAAGAGAGAACCTTTTCTAGAGGAGGATATGAAGCAGAGGGGTCAGAAAGAGGTAGCATTGCTGATTTTAAAGATATTGGAAGAGGGACACACATGATAAAGGCTGTATCTATAAAAGCTGGAAAAGGCAACAGGTTCTTCTCTGGAACCTTCAGAAAGGATATAGACCTGCCAGTACCTTGACTTTATTCTGGTGAGGCCATATGCAACTTCTAAGAGAGACAGATGATAATAATAATATAAAGGCGTAAGCTCCTAATCCTGTCATTACATATAAAGCTTGGTTATATGTTAAGATTTAGATATAAAAACTTCAGACATTTCAGATTTCCTTACCATTATAATTGGCTGCATCAGGATCATCCACATTAATGGCAATGATTTTCCAGTCGGTTTCTCCTTCATCAATCATAGCCAAGATGCCCAGAACTTTGACCTTGATTATTTCTCCTCTTGCACATACCTGGGAGTCAACAACTATAGTCAGGACAGTGCTAAAAAATGCTTTGGAAAAAAAGCAATTTGCCTCCTGGTACATTTTATCCCTGACCATTGCCTCCTAACCCACTTATTCAAATACATGGATAGTCAAAATTGCATCTTTTTTTCGACTAAGTTTAAATGTATAAATGAATATACAAGTGCTTACATGTAAAGGAGGATTTTGGCACCCAAAGAGTCACCATTATTTCACTAGTATTCATATAATTTAATCCACAACAGTCAAGTATGAACGTTGCATATTTTATTAATGTCATTTCAACACTAAAGAAAAATATTTCAGATGAGTTTGGGCATGTTAGGGTGGTACAGCTATAGACAGAAAAGTATTTCAGATCCCATTACCTTGCTTCCAATTTCACACACATCAATTGGATCATTGTCACCACAACAGCCAGTGTGTTTGTCATTGTGTCCGGGGTCTTCCCAAGTCTTAAGAAAAAAAGAAATCAGGTTAAAAGTATATCATTCCTACGTATACCGATGATGAAGAGGTCATGTTGGCATTATATCTTACATCTTGTAAGTCCTTCAGCAAAAGCAGGAATCTTAGGCTAATTTTTCTCATTTTTCAAGAAATTCTTTATTCACACTTAAGAATCTTAGCTATACACGACAATGTTAATTAAATACAAAGGCCCCTATTGTGCATATAATGTTAGACTCAATTTAAGCTTTAAAACTGATAATGACTCTTTAAAACAAACAAAAACTCAAATACCCAATAATTGAGACAACATGCAAACACAAATATAGACCCAAATATTTGTCTTAAAAATATATTTAAATAAAAGTGTTTCGATGAAGTCTTTATTTTCACTATCTACTAGGTAACTACATTTCTCTTATAGTAAATTTCTAAAGAAGAGGTAGGTAGGCAGAGGTACTAAGATAAAAATGATATGCTATAAGAGCAGGTGTCCTTTTTGGACCAGGGGCCAAGATCAAAAAATTTAATCAGGATTTTCTGAAGCTTTAACTTGCTGGTTTTCATTCCTGCTAAACTGGAAGACAAGAGTCCTTGAAGAGCATCTCACCAAAAAAAAAAAAAAAAAAAAATGAATGTCTTGTGTTTGCTAGGTATTTAGTTTCTAATGTTGCTGTTGTTTTGGTTCTTCTGTCCTTCAGCCCAAATATATTTCTTGAATTTGTGTGTGCCTACTCAGCTTGCAGTGAAGGCAAGAAGACAAAAGTGAAAGGGACTATAAGAAGACTGAATTCAACAAAGTCCTCCAGAAGAATAAACATTTCAGCCATGTTTTCCTAAAGGGATCACATTTCAAGGCTAACTTCTAAACTGAAGTATAAGATAAAAATGCTATAATTAAGCAAACAAATGACTTTATGATTACTTAGTGATTATCTAACAAGCTAGAATAGTTTGACCTATCTTGTGGTAACTTACAGACTGTTTCACAGTAAATTCTACTTAACAGAAATAATGGTCAATAAAAATAAACCATTTATTAATAGGAAAAAATTAATAATGATTCTTCATTCAAATGTTAAGTAGGATCCCTACATACTGCATTATATTGGGGATATTGATAAACAACACAGCTATGCCCCCCTCTTCAATGGACTGTTTATGAAAACAGAATCCAACTACTTACCACAAAAAGCTGGGCTTAAGGAGGAGGAATCAGGCTATTAAACGTGATAATCAACAGCTGTGACAACTTTCATCCAACAGGAGCTAAGCATTTTATTGCTTAAATAGACATGTGAGCTAAGTACTATTAATATCTCAGGGGGAGATGTTAATATCTCTGGGACCGAGAAACAGGTAGGTTAGATAAAATAGGAAATGGCAGATTTGGGGTTTGAACTCTATCTGGTGCCAAAAAAATCTGTGTTTTTAATCACTCATTTCTAGTACTTTGTAATAGACTTGCCACTTGTTCTGTAAAGATAGTGTTTTTATCGTTTATAAGCATTCCATAAAGAAGAATACTTCAGAAAGGAAAAACTTTCCAAAGTAAATGTAAATGTTACAAATATTTACCTTTCAGTTTATCTTGAAAAAGCTATTAAAGAAATAGAGTATATTACCCCATATGTTTTTATATGTTTATAGCAAAAACTTTTTAAAGGGGTTTAAATCTTTTTCACTCATAGCAAGGTGAGCTTTTTATAAGTTAAAAAGTACATTTTTTGCAACTACACAGACATACCTGAGGGATGGCCCCATAGTTCCAAATATATCCTTTATAAGGAAACAAATTTGCAACATAACGGAGTTTCCCTTTTTTCACATCTTGCTTAATTGGATTTAAAGGATCCTTTGTAGCAATCTGAAATTTTAAAAAAAATTGAAGCATTCAAAATCTGGATACGAAACACTATTCAAAAAGGAATTTGAGGACACAAGTGGTGAAGTATCCCCCCTTATTCCATTCTACAAAATATTGTATTATATATACAATATAACGATATATATATATATGTGCATGCTATCCCTAACTATAATTTGAAACTAAATTTCTTCATAAATAGCCTTTAAGTGGAAAACTTACTTGAAGTATACAGAAACTATCAAGAAGGGAGAAAGAAGAATTATTGATTGCAGAAAACAAAAACTAGAATTAACTTGAATAAATCCTAACACCTGAGGCATAAAAGTACTAAGATTTCCATTAAAAGGACAAAAGAAATACTGCCCAAATTAAACTTTCCCCAAAGCACTTAAACTTTTCAACTATTTCAGTGTTTATATGCAAAGCATATTTACAGAGGAAAAGATTAAATAAGTGATATAAAATATGTAATAAATATCTGCAAAAAGCCAAATATGTTGTGTCCATTAGAGAGAAATCTACAAACTGCAACAGGGACTCCAGTGATCATTTGTGGCTGGAGTGCCCAGGTAAGACTTGGTAGAGGAGTCAACAAAGGACTTAGAGAGAAGAAAGAGGAAAAAAGGGCAGCTTTAGGCTTTGGGAAAGCCAGAAGCAAAAGTGTGGAGAAGGCAAATTTGTAGGCTATCTACAAATGGTAAATGGTTGAGATTAGTTAGAATACAGAGGGAAATTTGACAGATGATGGAAGACATAAATAGAAAACAGTAACTGAAAACCAGAAAACCTTGGGCTTTTAGTGATTTAACCATTGAGCAAAGGAGTATGGCTAGATCAAAACTAATATCCTAAGAAGAAACATACCTCCATTTTTGCATTGGACCAGCGCGGCACTTCAACTACCATGTGGAATACATCCTGAAAAACAGTGAGAAGGTTAAGATGTCCACAGGAGCTGATTTGTTCTCTTAAATAAACACCCTCACTCTGTTCATTGTGTCAGATCTTTGAAGTCAATGCATCCAATAAAATGCATAAATAAAAAAAAATAGAGTAATGAACAAGGAAATAAAACAAATGTAGCCAATTTTCTTTTTTTTTGAGACTAGGTCTCACTGTTTTTGCGCGTATAATCGCAGGCTTACATGGCCCAGAGTACCAGAGACTCAATCAATCCCCAGCCTCAGCTTCCCAGACCACGCTGCAACTCCATAAGCTGTCGCTTACAAGCACGTGCCACCGTGCAGGGCAAATGTAGCCAAATATTAGTTGTAGAATCAAGGTGGTATGTATATGGTTGTTCATTACAACATTCCTTAAACTTTTCTGTATGTTTTGAAATCTTCATAATAAATTATTGGGTATGGCAAGACTGTTTCTATAAGAAAGGGAACAGTTTTAAAGATAATAAATCTCTGAAGAACATCTTCAAATAAACATCTCCAAAGGAGGTTCACTTCCTCAGAGACAAACAGTCACTCAAATTATTTTTAGTTCTTCTATTTCTGTGACAGAAGCAGACAAACCATACATCAAAACATAAGTCAGTTTAGTTATGGTGGCTTAATTCTGTTTTATCCTTAAAATAAAACTGTTTAATGATTTGCCCTATTCCAATTTAATTTTGTTTTAAAAAATCACGTACTTTTTAAAAGGACAAGAAGTTTGACACAAAAGCTAATATGCCCCCAAAATATTTTAACCAATTGCAATTTACTGTAATTACAGCCTTAAATTGACCTTTTTAAAGAGGATGACATTATTTTTAAATTCCCAGGTGCTGTTGAAGAACAAAAAGAAGATCACACTTGTGTCAGCTCATTTTGCACATCAGAGTCAAATATTAACTTAAAACAAATTCTCTATAGCTGGGCATGGTGGTGCATGCCTGTAATCCCAGCTACCTGGGAAGCTGAGACCAGGCATCACGACTACCCTGGGCAACATAGTGAGACCTAGTCTCAAAAAAAAAAAAAAAAAAAAGAAAAAGAAAAAGAAATTCTCTAACTGAAATTGAGCTTTAACTAGTCGAAGCTATTTTTACTAAGGAATAAAACTTTGAGAGTCTGAGTTAAAACCAAATTGGCAATTATCCTTTTATAAAAAGTGTATTTCAAAAAGTTGACTTAAATTAAAACCTATACTATGTTTTATAAATATTTTTTGCTATTTTGCATAAAAAAACAAGGACTACCAAGCTTCAAGTAAGTAAATAAAAGATTAAGTCAATGGTTACCTTGCTGTTACTTTTTAAAATTATTTTTTATTCATTATACATATATATTTTTCATCCTCCTTGCTGCTAATTTTTTAAAATTTAAATAGTTATATATATATATAAAAAACATCATTGTAGTCTTGGGGGTCACCCACCACCTCCCTTCCCTGACAGCTCCTACTTATCCCCCCTTCCAGTTGTGCACTATAGTTTGTTTCCTTGCTGCTAATTTTAACTAAGCAAAAAAGTTACACAGATTTAAATGCAAGACTGTAAAAATTTTGTCACTTATTTCAGTTCTTGGTCAAACCAAGGAAGACTAAAACATTCCACTGGTTTCTACTTCAAGCCTCCTGATTCCTACTTGATACAACATAAAAACCACAAAGAATGAAGATATGATTTACATCCAGAACTGAATAAACTACCTCTATAAAGTCATAACTGAATGATTACAGGACTAAATGTTTATGAGTAAGGAATCTCAAACCAGCCCTCTGATTATTAAATTTCATTCTATTCATTCTAAGTTTTCAAGAATTGAGTATCTTTACTATCATGATTTAAGGTATTAAAATCTGTGGTCTGTCAGATGCAGTGGCACACACCTTTAATCCCAGTCTTGGGAGGCTGAGGCTAGAAATCACTTGAATTCGCAGGTTTGGGACTACCATGGGCAACAAGCAAGAAAAAACTGTGGTCTATGATTTAAGTACAAGTTAGGGCTTTTAAGATTTTCAGTAGCAATATCTTAACAGTTCACAAGATGGAGCTGTTATCACACAAGACTAACAGCCCAGAAAACCATGAGGTTTGATGGTTAATATCTTTAAAAATATTACCAAAAGATCTTCTCCCCATTTTTTGACTGGACTTTTTGTCTTGCTTTTGTTAAGATGTGTTAAGTTCTTTGTGGATCTTTGTTATCAGGTCTTTATCACTTGTGTGTTGTGCAAAGATTTTTCCCCATTCCCCAAAGAGGAAATACAAATGGCCAAGGAGCATATGAACAAATGCCTAACATCACTAATAATCATGGAAATGCAAATCAAAACGACAATAAGATCCCATCTTACACCACTAAGAATGGTCCCTATCAAAAAAACAGGCAACACTGGTGTGGATGTGGAGAGAAAGGGACACTTTCACACTGCTGATGAGAATGTAAACTGGTTTAGCCACTATGGAAAGCTGTGTTCAGGAGGATCCTTATAGTACTGAAAATGGAATTACCATTTTACCTAGTAGTTCTATTACTGGGAATCTACCCAAAGGATACAAAAACACTAATTCAAAAAGACACATGCACTTGGATGTTTATTGCAGCATTATTTACAGCTGCCAAGATATGGAAACAACCCAAATGCCCCCAAACTAACAAATGGCTGGAAAAGATGTGGTATATTTACACAATGGAATATCATTCATCAATCAAAGAAGACAAACATGTCATTCGCAGCAACATGGATGGAGCTAGAAGGAATCATGTTAGCGAAAATAAGTCAGAAAAAAAAGAAACATGGGATGGTCTCACTTATACGAGGGATACAGGGAAAATAAACGGACAAGAAAACTGAAGCATAGAGCAAGAGAGGGGGAGGAGAGTAAAGTTGGGGGAGGGGAAGGGCACAAGAGATAACGATAGCACATCAGTGATAAGGTGATGGGAGAACCTTGAGGTAGACAATGATGCAATATATATATGTATGCATGTATATATGTATGTGTGTATGCAATCAATTTTTAAAAAGTTGCAAATACAGCTAAAATTACTAATTTAGAGTTTGGAAACTATATTAAATACTTTAATGGCAGGAATCAAGTGATAAATACAAGTAGATCCTCAAGAATCACATTACCTAAATAATAGGAAGCAAAGAAAAACAGCATTACAGGAAAGAAAACATTTTTCAGAAAATAGTTAGATCGCTAATGCTGAAACTAAAACTGAAACGTCAAAAGACTGAAGTTGATGCTTCTTAGAAATGAACTGGGCCAAAAATAGCAAGGAGTATGTTCCAGGAATCTTGGAGTCTACTCATTCATTTTCTTCAACAAATATTTTTATGCCAGACACTCTCCTAGGCATGACCTCTTAACTCCCTACGAGTTAAATCTGCAAATCAGATAATACTATCTTGTAGGCCTCAAACTATGGAATGTTTAGAACATTTTCAGGTGTATGTTGATGTGCTGGTGATTCTTTTTCTACTGCAATGAATTTAGTTACCATTTTTTCCATCACTTATTATCACAAAAATTTACATTTTGATATTAAAAAGGGGAGTTCTCATTCTTTTGCAGGATGTTTATTTCTCCTAAGTACCAAGATTACAATTTAGGGAGTTGCCATTCTGTGAACAGTGGTACTTAAAGAGTTCCAGGCAACTGATATGAAAATTTCAACCACTGCTAGAAATACTTTCACTATTAAACATGCATTTTAACTGGAACCCTGTACATGCACTATTGCTAGGCATAGAAAATGGTACACTCTCTATGGAAACAGTATGGTGATTACACAAAAAAACTGAAACAGTTACCATATGACCTAGTAATTCTTTTTCTGGAAATGTAGTCCCAAAAACTGAAAGCAAGGTCTTGAAGAGGTATTTCCATACCATGCTCAGTTTCAATCACAAAGCGTAGAAGTAATTTAAGAGTACATCAAGGAGTGAATGGATAAACAAAATATGGTATACATACATAACAGAATATTGTCATTGAAACAAAGGCAATTTTGACACATGCCACAACATGGATGAGCCTTGAAGATCTTATTCTAAGTGAAATAAGTCAGACACAAAAAGAAAAGTGCTGCACTGAGACCATTTACTACATTTAAAATACCAAGACAAGACTTAGGGAATAGTACCACCTAATTATAAATCCAAACCTCCCTTCTTTAATACCAATTGATTTCAACTATTATTAGCTAAATTTTGGATATATTGTTTTATTATCCCCTCTGTTAGGACTTATCAGAACTCAATATTCTACTATGCTGTGGATTCTAAATTCCTACTACAGGATCAAGTTCCCAGCTCTGTTTATAGCATCAGAGAAAGGAAGAGGTTAGTATTCGAGTAGGCTTTTGACAAGTCTGTGGAGAACCAACAGAAAAAGCAAAATACAGTCAAGTGCTGCATAATGAAATTTCAGTCAAAGATGACAGCACATCATTGGGAGTCTCTCTGCTCAACCTAGAAGACCATCAAGGTTTGTATAAGTACCCTGTGGTGTTTGCACAACTAATGGTACATTTCTCAGAAGATAGTCCCATCATTAAAACTTTAGTTCTGACTTCCCAGAGAGTCAAACTTATCAGTTTTACTTCCGAGATTTATCATCATTACACCAGTAAGACAAACATGTTAATGCTAAAGATGTCCAGATCTAAGACTGGAAGCTTTAGTCTATATTACATAATTTCATTAATAAAAGATTGAAAATACAATTGTTTTAGAAACAGAAGAAATGTAACTGATATCTTGATTAGGCATTT
Source organism: Uropsilus gracilis (assembly GCA_004024945.1). Lineage (NCBI taxonomy): Eukaryota > Metazoa > Chordata > Mammalia > Eulipotyphla > Talpidae > Uropsilus > Uropsilus gracilis. The sequence goes on along the minus strand of PVHY01007816.1, from coordinate 38,476 downwards.
AAATAAACTTCATTAATTAAACAGGAATATATGGCATTACAGAGATTATGGGTCTCATCTCAAAAATGGGTAGTTTTCTTGTTGATTAGGTCATTATGAAGACTGTGGTTATTAGGTTGGGTACTACTGTGTACTTGTGCATAGAGGACATGCTTATATCCCATCTCTAGGATTTACTAGGAGAGTTAAATGTGTCTTTATTGGAAAACTTACCTCATGACTTACACTGGATCTGAAGCCTAGTGAACATGGCATGCTGTATTGGAAAACTATGTAAGTGACTTAAATTAACATTTTCAAATTGACCCAGAATGTTTCCCCAGAGAGCTTCAGAAGACTTAGGGAAAATTATAAAAGTATGAGATAATAAAAAACAATGGCACCTTGTCTTTTCTTTACCTTCTAGAGTAGTTTTGGGGTATAAAATCCATGGAAAAGTTCACTTATTACTTTCATAATAAGCAAGAAAATATTCCACCTTCCAAAAAGGTGCTTTTGAAAAGGTGGAGCAGATGGCATCATTTTTCAGAATATCATACCTCATAATAGTCAATACTATTAAGGGTTCTTTTTTTTTTTTTTTTTTTTTGAGACTAGGTCTTGCTATTTTTGCAGATTCATGTTGTCCGGGGTACCACGGACTCAAGCAATCCCCAGCCTCAGCTTCGTAGGTAGCTGGGATTACAGGCGCACGCCACCACACCTAGCTATTTGTTAGGACTAGGTCTCTCTGTTTTTGCCCCAAGCAGGACTCGAACCGTGATCACTAGCCCCATCTGCTTCATAGGCTGAAGCTTATAGGCACGAGACACTGTGCCCAGATAGTATAAGGGTTCTTAAACTTAGTCTTAAGTTTTGGTTTCAAAATCAGCTTTGTAATCAAAGGATAAACACTTAAGCTGTTAAAAGTAAATGGGTTATTCCTTATGACCACTGGGAGGTTCATATGCTGGCAGAGCTATTATGGAAAATAGTATGAAGATTCCTCAAAGTACTAAAAACAAAACTTCCATATGACCTAGTAATTCCACTTTTGGATATATATATCCAAAATAAACCAAGTTGGAGTCTTGAGATAAGCTACATTCCCAAGTTCCCTGAGGCATTATTCACAATAGCCAACATGCAGAAACAACCCAGGTGTCCACCAACAGATGAATGTCTAAAGAAGATGGGGCATATAAATATACAATTGAATATTATTCAATGAATTATTTCTTGATGAGTGACAGAAGTCTATTTTGAGAAAGTGACAAAAACATAATGACCAAACTTCACACACACTATGTGCATGCTTTATTCATCTAGTTATAATTTCACAAAGCAATCAAAAACTTGTTCAACAAATTGAGATAATAACCTACTAAAATTTAAAAACAACTCAAATATTTGTTTGCCAGCGACACAGATTTTCTACTTATAAAGGTTCCAACAAACTCTTATATTTAGTAATCTATACTGTACCTATAGAAAGTAATTTAAAAAACATAATTAACATCATTAACAATAGACTTGTATTTTTTCTCCCAAATGAGCTTTAAAATGAGTCGCACCTTTACTAACTTTATTTATAAAGTCAGACAAGAGTCTGTAGTTCCAGCTGTCAAACTTTTCTGTTTCACAATAATTAAGAATCTTTTTATTCTTTTTTTTTTAATCAAAGAAATACTAGCTTATAACTGCATATGATTTAGGGGTATAGGCTCATACCTTTTCAGGTGTATGTTACCACACCATGTCTATTACCAAAGTAGATGTAACCCTCCTCCACAGCCCAGTGAGCCCCCTTCCTTTTCTGTTCACCTTCCCTCTCCTCTTCTAGTTCACTATGAATTTTGACCAGAGACCCTTTCCCAAGAAAAGTGTGCATTTACATAAATGACTATTTCAGAGAGTTCACAGAACTACAGAAACCCATTTAAGGGGCACCTGGGCCACCAAGAATCCTGGAACTAAAGACTTTGTAGCCTCCCTAAAGGAAGAAAGTTTTCATTTATCTTCTTTGAACTCTAAACAAAACAACACTACTAAACATGCCTTCTTTTTTTTTTGAGACTAGGTCTCACTATTTTTGCCCATGGAACTGCAGGCTCACATTGCCTGGGTTACCAAAGACTCAAGCAATCCCCAGCCTCAGCTTCCCAGGTAGCTGGGAATACAGGCACACACCATGACGCCCAGCTATTTTTTTGGGACTAGGTCTCGCTACATGCCCCCGGCGGGACTCAAACCATGATCCCTGGCCCCGGCCATGGCTTCCTAGGCTGCCACCTACAGGCATGCACCACTATGCCCGGCCTACTAAACATGTCTTTTCCTTCTGCATTATCAAAAAGATATTTAATGTAGAAAATCTGGAATTAGCTTTGACTTTAACAATATTTTTTGCGCTTTTAAAATAAACAGTCTTGAACAAGACTACATCCAGAACCATGAGACAAGTGCAGAATGCAATCTAAAAGACTCATCAAGATGGACAGTGCTCAGACAACAACTTTTCAATCTCTCAAAGCCATTTAGTGATTGAACCAGGGCTAAAAGCAAGATATCTTACTCCTAGTTCAATGATCTTTACTTGAATAAAACAGAGTTCTGAAAGGGTTAACAAATAACCAGTCATCATAGCAAACATCTTCATCTTTTATCTTTTTGGTTATTATGTACCGAAACTCAACTACAAACTAGGTCCTGTGGCTGCAGGTTACATATGTCTTAATCATATTTATCTTTTTGGCAGAGTTGATAAGCCACAAAGATTATAGTTAGAGTATCTATTCTCAACATTTAGTTGTTAAAGCTCATCTGAGGGGGAAAATAGAGCTTCTTCTTGGTTGTGATATGCCAACACAAAATAAAAAGAAACAAAAACCTAACCATCCTACATACAAATAAGGTTGGGGAAGACAAACTTTTTAAATTAGCCATTTGATATTTCTGGAACTCTCTATTAGATAACAAATTCAGAATAAGACAGACCCTGTAAGGAAATAAGTAATCTAATAAGATACTTGAGTGAGCTCTGTTCTCTAAAAATTTCAGATACAATTAAATTGAATCTTTAAACAACTGTGATACCTAACCACAGAAAATATTTTATTAAATTTCTGAAGCAACTAGTTATGATTAGAAGTTTAACTTTTTGTAGGAAGGAAAAGTCCCATATTTACTTATGTTCCTAACAGCCACCTGAAAAATAGAGTCTGTTTTGTTAGAACAGATTATTTAACATCAAAGTTTAACATATGGAGTAGGAAAATAATTTCTAATATTAAAAATCAAATACTAATCCTTTTTTTAACTTCTAAAATTAAAAAATATTTGAACATATTAACCTTTAATCTACCCAGTATTTCACATTGTTTATTCTAATTATATTTGTAACTTTTTAAACTTCTGGTATCTCAGAAATTTTGTCAGAAGATACTGAGTTTTACATGTTTTTTAATACTTAGTCACAAAATGAACCCAGAGCAAAGGAAACCTTTTTTTTTTTTTTTTTTTTTTGAGAGTAGGTCTTGCTATTTTTGCCCGTGGAACCGCAGGCTCTTGTTGCCCGGAGTACCACAGACTCAAGCAATCCCCAGCCTCAGCTTCCCCAGTAGCTGGGATGACAGGCGCGCACCACCACGCCCAGCTATTTTTTGAAACTAGGTCTCACTACGTGCCCCAGGCGGGACTCGAACCGCGATCCCAAGCCCCAGCCGCTTCATAGGCTGAAGCTTACAAGCACGAGCCACCGTGCCCGGCCCAAAGGAAACCTTTAAAATGAAAAAAAAAAACAAAAACAAAACCCAGTGAACCCTTGCCTTTGTGTGTGTGTCCTCCCCTCTCCCCCTCACCCACACAGTGGATTTGGAAATAATACAAACAGGTTATCTGAGTTGCAAGGATTTCTAGAACTGGCTGAATTGAATACCCAGTGATTCAAATACCAACTCAAGTGCTGTCCACTCTGAAGGTTCTGAATGGAGTAAAATGTAAATTTTTGAGGATTTCTTTATTTTGCAAAGTTGATTAAATTGTGTTAAAGGTATATTCCTTTATTAGCATCCCTCAAATTAATGATTTCATTATGGATAAAGTCTCTGACTACACATTCATTTATATTAACTTAATTACAGTGGATTTTTTGAAAGCCACAACTGTCCTGTAACCAGCTCAATGGGATCTTTTGTTCAGGTCATACTACCAAATAATTTGTACTCTATACTCTTGTTTTATAGTTACTAAACATCCTTAAAAGAAAAAATAAATGAAGAACTCTTTCCTGTTTCTTAAGCAGGAAACTAAAATGACAAGGTTCACTATGGGTTGGACCACTGGTACAAACCAGAGTTGTCATAAGACCTGATGCTTTTAAAGCAGTCCTAGGTAGTACAAAGACAGGTCTTCACCCAATTAATCCCAGATTAATGACACAGGCAGTCCCAAAAAGACTACATGAAGTTGCAGATGCTTTACATGACACCAAAATGTAGTGTTTCCTATTTTGGGGTAATTCAAAGCAGTAATACGTCACCATAAGTGTTATGATCATTCTGGTTTCTGGCTAAAAGCTGTGAATGGGATTAGTACCTTACAAAAGAAACTCCAGAGAGATCTCTCACTTCTTCCTTCAAAAAAAGGACACAGTGAGAAGTCTAAAACTGGGAAAGGGCCCTACCAGACCATGTTGGTATTGAGTTCAGCCTTCCATTTTCCAGAACTGAGGGCAATCAATTTCTGCTTTTTATATGCCATCCAATACAGGCATTTTTTTAAAAGCAGTTCAAATAGACTGAGACATATGAAAACAGAGACACACACACACACACACAAACACACAGATATGTCAGGAAAATGTTTTCCTTCCTTAGCATGATCAAAATGTAGGGTCATTTTATACCTGTTCATTACTCAAAATGGTATATTACTACAAAGTAGTTTGATATTGATACTATTTATCAACAAACCCACCAAACATGCCATTTTATGAGGAAGAAAGGAGCCTATAAGCTCATATCATATGTAGCAAATTAGAGTTTCTGAATAAATACAACTTTAAGAATCCCCAGGAGAACACATGCCAATTAGAAGTCCCTCTTGTAACTGTGGCACATAATTGGCTTGGGCTGTTTGCGCCAATGTCTCCAGCCAGAGTCTAGCTCAGGTAGCTCTTCAGAAGCATCAGGTAGGCTAAATATTCTGCTGATGTTCAAGTATTAGTATAGAACAGCTTCCTGATAAGAGTACAATGAATGTGCCTGTTTCTCTTTGATAGATAAGCACAAAAAAACAGTAGAAATCTGTACACACAAGGATAAGATTTCCTCTTAATTACTCTAGACATTCTTAGTGGAATGTAATGTTCACAAGTATTATGTATCAACATCTACCTAAGAAAGAACAATAATCTATGCAGCTTTTACAACCCAAAATGACTTGTATTCACTGTGAATCAACCTCCTGGCTGAATGAAGAAAAGAAATTTTATTGAAGTGACAATGCATCATTGGAAACAAATATTTAAAAGAATGAGACATTTAGTCCTTGTCTCAGTTCCTAAACACAGCATAGCCTTTTACTGGGAAGGAAGCTAAAACAAGCTGTGCTTAAAAAAAAAAAAAAACCAAAAATGATTTAAATTTGTACAAATAATGCATGCTCCTATAAAAAGATTAGAACATCTAAAAACCAAAAATGAAAATAAGAACAAAGAGTCATTAGTAATTTTGACCATATAAAGATCACAAATATTTTGGAATATATAGCTGTAAACATTAATCCCAATGAAAGTAAAAATTCCGACTAATTCTGATAAACCCACTAATTTGAGCTAAAATTAGATCTCTTCAGCTTACTGGTGTGTATAAGAATAGATATCTCTTTTCAGAAGTCTGTGACATTACCTTTATTGACACTATTGCAAGCCAGACATGGTGGCTCGTGCCTGTAAGCTTCAGCCTATGAAGCAGCTGGGGCTAGGGATCGTGGTTTGAGTTCCACTCAGGGCAACACAGTGAGAGACCTAGTCCCAAAAAATAGCTGGGTGTGGTGGCGCGCGCCTGTAATCCCAGCTACCTGGGAAGCTGAGGCTGGGGATTGCTTGAGTCCGTGGTACCCCGGGCAATGTGAGCCTGTGGTTCCATGTGCAAAAATAGCGAGACATAGTCTCAAAAACAAAACAAAAAAAAACACTATTGCAGCTCTTAACGCTACCAATCCATTAAAAGTACTGAATTTTTCTGTATTCACTGAATAATCTAGTTTTTCTGTTTAATAAATATTCCACAGTCCAAAATTGTGCTGGCTCCCTAGTTAATTTTAAAACTGCTAAGATTTTAGTTCCAAATACACATAAAGACTAATGTGATTTTTTGAACCATGACAGTTTTAAAATACTTGCTTCTGTTCCTCTACGCCTCCAATTTATAATTGCTTCTTTAATAAAATAATCTGAATTTGAGACTGACTTCCTATTTAGTCAATGCACCTTTAACTCACAGCACAATAAAACATTTAGAAACTGGTTAGATAAAACATGTTTTGTGGGGAAATAACTGATTTAAAAAGACTAAGCTCAAGAGATAAGGGTAGCTTACCTTACTTGCATAAATTGGAATATCGTGAAATGGAGATATATATTGTCCTTTTTCATTTTCTGCAGAATAAAAGTAGGAATATGTTAGTACTTTTTGGGTTAGTTTTCAGGTGCATGAATTACACATTTTTTTAAAGTTTTTTTTTTTTTAAGTTTAACAATTTCCCATATATCCTTTCCTCGCACATATATGACGCCTTTCCCATATCAACATGATGCCTTTCCCGTATCAACATGACTCAATGGAATGGTAAAGCAGACATTCTTTACATTAAGATTTCATTCCCACACCAAGGGAATAAAAGTTCTATACTTCACCTGTCCTATCTCTCCTCTACAATTGCATTGTTTTCTTTCTCTGTTCCTTCGGCATCTAACAGCTATGACCCTCTATAGTGGGGACAGGGACTGTCTAACACACCTCCTTTATATCGCCAGAGCCTAGCAGAGCTGGTATGTAAAAGGCAATCAAATTATTTTGTATTGATCTTACATCAGTTAACAGTTTACAGAACTAATGAAATCTTGACCTGGAGGAGAAGGGAAGAGACCAATTTGCTGAATGATACACTTAGCCTTAAGTAGATGCTATAGGAAGACATAGTCATCTTAGAGTATGATTTTTCTTAAGAATCAGGTTCAACACTTTGACAGGTGATATATGTATCCTAGAGACTTAAGTACTATGTCCAAAAGCAATTTTAAAACTTCCTTACTATTCCTTAGGAAATTCAAGGATGAGTTGGTATTGCCTCCCTGCACATATATAAACCAAAGTCTAATAAGTAATATTAAACAGTGACCAGCCCCAATCTCAGCATAATCCCCTTCGAATCAATGGTGACTGCAGTTCAACCCACTATCAGCTTTAAAGAGACTGGCAAATGTAACATCAGATAGATAAAAAAAGAAATCTATTAAGAAAATTGGAAAAAATTAGGATTAAAGGCAATTTTTTAAATATTATGTATTTAAGTTCCAGAAAGTTCCATCTGATAAAAACAGTCACTTTAGCCAGTGCCAAAGTCAAGGAGTGGATTTGGTCTTCTGGAACCAACACTAACTCCAAGAACATAGTTCAGTGAATTACTCATCGTACTGTCTTTGCTACTTCAATCTGAAATTAAATGAAATAGGAAGCCTTATCTTTCTTGGATTTTACACAGCTGTCTAATCTTCAACTAAACGTGTAAACTTCAGAGTTCACTTTCCTTTTTCTCTCCCGCAGCAGGCTAGTTTTTGCCATTTACTTATTCTTTATTATCATTTGTCCCCTCTGCCCTGCTTCTTCCTGTCATTCAAAAGGAATCGCTGCACATTCTGTTGATTCTTTCCGATAAAATCGAGATTAAGTTAAAATTGAAAGGCCTTTAAGGACTCATTTCCCATCGCCTCCCTGCCAGCCTGCGGCTCCCGTCATAGGTGCAGCTCTACCCCGCCGACTAGGGGTAGGTACCACTCAGAAGACGATGGACTCCCTGCACAGGGGTGAAAACTCGGTACTTTCGACTTGCCCTTTCCAGATTGACGTCACCTGTTTGACTTGAGAAAACAGCTTTCTGTTTCATAAGGCGGATTCCCAACATCACTGCTAGGAGAAAACCCTTAAAGGAGCGCGCCCAGACCCCAAAGGGATAGGTCCACACTTGTATTGACTAATCCCCACCTTGGGCTCAGTGTCCCTGCCTGTAGAGTTTCAGCTTGAGATCGCTTCTTAGCCACAATTTCAGCTACAGTGGAGGATTCAAGGTCTTAAGGGAGTCACAAGCCCTCCTCCCCACCCCACCTCCGTCCCCGGTTCCTTCAAAGAGTAATCCTCTTACGGGGATTAGTTTGCCTCCAGGCACCACCTTAGGGTGACTCAAAGGTTTCCCTTTCCCATCAGACACTGCCCGAACCGGACACCTGCAAACGAGCCTGACCCTGGTTCGAGTTCAACAATCCGGCGTGAGAATAAGGAACGCCGCCCCACGGCCCGCGAGCCAGACGTGTGAAACAAGAGGTCCGGGCCGATCAGGCCCCGGAGACCAGCTCGGGGAGCCCGGCCGCGCCGGGACAAGGAGCTGAGCGCGGGCCACAGCCGCCGGGGCGGGAGTCCAGGGGAGTCGAGGTGAGGCCGGGGAATGAATGGGCGGTCGGGAGGGGTGGGGCCGAGGGCCCCGACACTCACTGAGGAAGACTCGGTACTCAAGGGTGAAGGGCGCAGCGCGCTCCTCGCTGCTGAAGCCGCTCATGGTGCTGGAGACCAGTCAGTCACCGCCACTGCCCGAGAGCCACCAGCCCGCACGCGGCGCAGACTGACAAGGAGAGAACTCTGCGCCTGCGCACCGCGGGGACCGGCCAGACCAGTGGGGCGGGGAGCGGCCTTTAACGCCGCGGGAGCTCGCCGGCCCACCCCACCCCCGCACGGCCCACCCCGTGCGCAGGCGCACTCCGCCCGGCCCGCGCGTCCCCGCGCCCCAGCCCCGCCCTCCGGGCCCCGCCCCTGCGGACCGCCAGCCCCAGCTTCCAGGCTGAGCCACGTGGCTCGGGGTTGGCGCTGTTCTTTCTGCGCTGGCAGGCGTTGCCGCTGCTACGGAGGATAATAGCGCGGTTTATCGACTGGGACAAACTATTAATTGACCGCCGGCCTCTCCACCATCTTGCACACTTGGGAACTCGTCATGCACACTTGGGGATTCTCACACTCCCTTCCCCGCAGAGTAGTTCTTTGTCTCAAAAGGCACCTGCTTTCCCAGACAAACCCTGACCGCGATCTTTCAGGTGCTGATATTTCTTGTCATTGTAACCAAGTGAAGGCTTAAGGCATATTACTGACCTTCTCATGGTTACTAGGTAGGTAACGCAACTGGTCCACCACGTTCTAGAGTGTGATATTGGGAGAAAGGCTGTTAAACATTCTGATTTGATTCAGTTTCTCATTTGGAAAGTGAAGGTAGAAGACTGTTTTGTGGGTTTTAGAAATGTATTAACTGCACTGATTGAAGTCAAGAGTCTGGTTCATTCTTAGCACACAGGAAATAGAACTTGTTATTCCCACCTTCCCCAGTGGAGGAGTCATTCTGCCTATCCACGCCTTGCCCAACTGGCCCCAGATCCCCAAAAGACTGAAGTGGAAGCATGGTTGAAAGTCCAGGCTTGAGCTAAGCGTCCCTTGAGAGCTTTTCTCCCAGGTATAAGCACCTTGGCGCTTGTTTTTCTACTTGTGTCCTAATGTCAGACCAGACCAGGACACTGTGTCAGAATGACACTGAGGGCAAAAATTTCATCACTAACTTTCCCAATTTTATATATGTATTTGAAGTATATGTTTCAAAATCCTAATAATAAATTAAGAAATGAATATTCACTAATTTAATTATATGATTATTTTAAAAAATGCCTAGTTTTACTGAAAATGTTGCTAGGCTGGGTTTCTTTTTAAAATTTTGTTTTTCTAGGACATTCAAGATAATGTGCCGGTTTAAACTTGCACATTTAAACTTATTTTCTAAACAAAGTCTATTATGTGAAATGAGATGCTCCCTGTGTTAAAAGAAAACCTGGTAAAGTAATTTTCAACTTACTTAGAAAAAGTAACCCTCCCTTTTTTCCATCCAAATTCCCATTTCCTGAAGGCTATAACTCACTGACTTTTTAAAATCTACATTTACTGTGGTGTAAATACTTACTATTTTCCTCCAAGGTCAGGGGGAGATAGGAAATAGTAATACAAGGTATTGTCAAAGTCAGCGAAATCTGCAGAGGGAATACTAAGTAGGACCTAGTTAAAAACTGAGTTGAACTGCTCTGTCATTTTTGTGCCTTTGAGCAGAGAACTAGTTCACTTGGAAAAACACAGAATTCCATCTGTGAATGACTTATGAACAGAGAGAAATGATGCAATAGTATGCCTCTACACTTTCTCTTGCTTCCTGCCAACTCAGAGCAAGATAATAAGGTCTTGCTGACCTCTGGACTTACACCCTAGCTCTTGTTTTATTGGGAGAGCCAGTTACTACCAACTTTACTGAAATGTGAAGACCTCTCTTTGCTGGGGCATGAAGTCAGTTCTTTGTAATTTTCCCTTGAAGGTAAGATTGGTGAGCCCCACAGACCCCAAGAGGTCACCTGTTTTTGTTTTTCAGGCCTCCCTGAGGACCTAGCATGGTACACACAGTATCTGGCCTCAGGCAAGTGTTAATGAAGCTGTGCTGGACCAGTAGATGGAAGGGTTATTGAAAAGAAGAGAGAAAAATGCCTTCTTGCCTATATTAGTTTTGAAACAAGGACCCCCAGGCATGAAGTCTTGGTTGAGGTCCCTACCACCTCAGCATAATGTCTGCAGGCAGCCCAGGCCAGGTTGGTGGCCTCTAAGGTCAATGGTGATGGTTTCCAGTCCTCCTCCCCAGAGTGAGCTAGCTCTGGGGCTCCTGCAGCAAGCTAGCCTGGCCAGGCACCAGCCACAGGATGGAGACCCAATGCCCCAGTGCCCCTGGTTAACATGGTGGACTGTGAGAGCCCATGTCCCAGCACTAGTTCTAGCTGATATGTGCGTGGTGCAGTGACCACATTGCCCGGCTGAGGCCAGCTTCACCAGGGCTTCCGTGAGCCCACCACTGACCAGTTTTCCCTAATCTTAATGTAGATGGGGTCTGGATGAGGCAACGAGATCCCCAGCCAAGTCACCATGCTCCACACCTTGTGCTGGGGCCTCTGTGTGTGTGTGTAGTAATGGGGGGGATCCTCTGTTTTCAGTCTGTCAAAGAATAAGCCCAGCTGTTCTCATATCTTTCTTGTTCTGTAAGCAAAATCCTGTGGTACTTTTAAGTTCATGTCCTCTCCCCTCTGCTATAGTTGATCGTATGGAATACCTCGTTTTTTGTTCTATCTTCTTTAACTTATATTTACATTCTTTTCTCACATTCCTCCATATTTCTCTTACCTGTCATTTCTCCTTCTCCCTTTTAACTTACTCTTTATTTCTTCATCTTAGTCATCACTGTTCTTATGTTCCTTCTCTCTAGAAATACCCTGTAGAAAATCTCTTTATTGTCACATATAATATGTATGTCATATATATATATATTTACACATGCACATATATTTGTAGTCAACAACCACTTCTATAACATGAAATCTTTCAAATCTATAATAAAATTTTTTTCACACTTATTGTGGTGATTGTGCTAGTTGGTAGTGATATAGTACTTGCAAGAACATAGGCTTGACCTTCATAGGAGTTGTAGTCTAAAGGGAAGATAGACTTCAACAAGTAATTGCAATAACTTTGGGTAAGTGAGGTGATAGAGGAAGTATAGACATTGCACTACGCTATCAGAGAACTTCAAGAGGTGACCTTTGACCTGAATGTAAAGGCTAAGACAGTATTAATAAAGTGAAGGGGACAAGGCAGGAGTCAGGGGTAAAGACTGAGATCTTTAGAAGGCATGACATGAGGTTTGAACTTTATTCCTAAAAGCGACGGGAAACCTGAGGATTTTTAGTAGGAAACTGATATGGTCAGAATTGCTTTACAAAAGTGGCTCTGTTAGTAACCTGGAGCTTGGATTAAAGTTTATCAGGACTAGAGTCAGAGAGACCAAAGAGATACCTATTGCAATAGCCCAGGTAAAAGATGATGGTACTCTGGACTTCCATGGCAAATGAGAACAATCATAAAAATGTGTTTGAGGTAGAACCACTGGAATTAGCCATTCGTTCTATGGAATAGAAAATTAGGAACTGATAACCTGAAAAAAAGTTATTCTGACATATGTTACAACTTGGATGAAGCTTGAAGACATTATGCTAAGAGAAATAAGCTAGATGCACAAGGATAAATGCTGTATGATTTCACTTATTTGAAATACCTAATAGTCAAATTCATAGATACAGAAAGTAGAGTGATGGCTGCCAGGGTTTCAAGGTGGGGAAAACAAGAAGTGGATATGAAATTTCAGTTTGGGAACAGAAAAATATTCTGGAAAGGAGTGGTGGAGATGGTGGTACAACATTGTGAACTACTGTAAAACCATGAATACTTCCAAAAACTTACAATTACATGTATCTCTCTTCAAAAACTTTTTGAGATATCTTGATAGTTATTCCAAGGTTTGTAGTAGGATGATATAGCATTTAGACTCCACACAAAAACTGCTCAATAGGTTTAAAGTAGTGGGATTTTAATGCTGGGAGTCAGTCAATAGGAAGTAGAAAAACTGAGAAGTCAAATGCAGGTTGGCAACACCAGGGAAGCTACCACCATCTTTAGGTGAGAAGGACTAAATTAGGAGGAGGGAATAGGAACTCTGCTCCTGCCAGTGTCTTCCTTTGATTGGGACTATGTAGAAACCAACTGTCTTAGTCAGTTTTGGCTAGTTTATGCTGCTATTCAAAACAATAATTAGAACCTCAGTTTGCTTACAAGAATGAGCATTTATATCTTGTCCAAGTTCCATGATAGTGGATAGTGATATGGGTCACCTTTGCCTTTGCCCTGTATGTCTCCCCATTTGCAGAATGAAGCTGAAGTAGCATCATTTAGTCTCACTGCAGAGGGGAAAAAAGAAATGGCCAACTCACCCAGTGGTTCTTGCTCAGAAATGGTGTATGTCACATCTATACTCACATTCAATTAGCTAAAGCTAAGTGGCCTTCCCTGATGCCAATAGATCATAGAAATATATCCTTTTTTTGGTTGACGCTTCAAGTGGCAAACCATGTATAGGGATGTTTAATCCTCCTACAGGTAGAGAAGTAAATACATGGTAGCCACAATACTCTCTTACACAATCTACCTTCTTGTTCATAAATATTCATTTCTTTCTATTTTGTCTGGCAAATACACTCAAGTCTCCCAAAGAATAACACTCAAAGTCTCAACCAATCATTATAGTTTCTGCATTAAATCCAGGCTGGCTCCTCTTGGTCCAGAGACTAATGAAGTTAAAAATAAACATGTTATCTATTGCCCCTCCCAAACAAACAACTATACCTGATGTGAAATAGTTGAACAAGGACAGAGGAAGCACTGACATAAACACTCATCAAAAAGAACGAATGGGAAGCACACAACCACCACTGGTTCTTAAGATTACAAAATCCTGCAATTCTAAGGATGTAGGATACAGCCATCAGCTTGCTGGAAGTAGACCCCTGTTACTGCTTTCCACAGTTTTTGATGTTGCTCTCAGAGCGGTCCTTTCCTCTCCGTTATCCTTCACTGACTACATCTGGAAAAATATATACTCTTTGGGGGATGAACAGCTTTCTCAGCTTTCTTTCTGTCCATAGGTCTTTAGGAGCTCAAAAGTTGTTCTCAAGCAGTCGTCTTTTAACCCAAAGTGTAGTATCTTGGCTGTAAACCTCTCTTTAAAGCTTGAATAGTGTTTTACTTATCTGATTCAGCTCCACATGTCAATTACCACACCTATGATTCTTTTCAAGACATGTCTCTCTAGACATACTTGCTAACCTACTGTGAGCTTACCAAGCTTCTGTTGCAGAACCATCCTCTTCATCTATTTCCCCTAAGCCATTTTATCCAACAAAGTACTTATTGGGAGCCATTGCTCATGTCCTTTCATGTGGTCTCTGCCCTAAGGCCGAGTTTTAATTTGATGTTAATCAAACATGTTACACAAAGCATTTCTTAATTCTGTATTTCATTGTTTGGAGACAGCAACACTTGCCTCTGTCATCCCTGCTACTCCTGGAACTGCTGAGTTCTCTCTTTTCCTTTTCATTCCTATTTACAAACAACCAATTCTTTTCTGAGCTCATTAGTTTCTTGGAATATCCTGTCAAATGCATCTAAAAAAACCAAGCACACTAGTAACAACCTATTTCCCAACCTCTTTACCTAAAATCACAAGCTATTTGGCACATTATCTGCCTTCCAAGTGATCAGAGGTTACAGTTCCCTTGCTGCAGACAAGGAGGCTCCAAAGTCAACATTACACATTTGATATAGCTTTCTATACCTTGCACCAATTATTCTGTTAGCTTTTGGTGGACGGCCCACCTTCCTCCCACCCAACTTCCTTTCTTTCTCAGATTACATTACTTCCTTTCTTTCTCAGATTGCACAGGTTGGCTTTGGCTCTGCTCTATGTAACCGCTCTCCTGGACTGACTAACTGAGGGAGCAGCTCCTATCTTGGGCTAGAGTAGAGGGAGAAGAGGAATGGTTGAACCATATCATAACTCCTAAAGCTTCCCGTCAGAGTGAATATTAACAGCTTCTGTTCATCTTTCCTTGGTCAAAGCAGGTCAGATAGCCACTATCAATACTGAGGCAGTCAGGAAGCATACTCATCTGCAGGGAGGCATTGTGTGGAGGTAGATATTCTCATTCCAGGGAGACTGAATAATTTGGAATAAAAATACTACCTTGTATTCTTCTGAAGGAACTTGAGAAGCCTAGTTTACAGGAGTTAGCTCCCCTCCACCCCACTGTGGCACCACAAACACTATGGAGCAGAGAAAGAGTGAAGAATGAAAATAACAAGAGACTTAAGACAGCAATAGTGTTAGTTAAAAAGGCAACTTGAAATTATATAAGACTGAAGAAAAAAAGCTCTCCAGGTTTATCAGTGATAAATAATGGGGGAAATTTTATGAAAGATTATGGAATTTGCAGGGGGTGAGGAGTGCTGCATTTCAAGTTGAGATGCCTAGTGCATGGTCATATATGAGACCTGTGAGCTCAGAATAAAAAGGAAGGTGGGCTGAAGTTATTGATGTAGGTAGCTGAAACCACAGGTGACGATGAAACCAACTAGAAGAAACTATAGGATAATTTAAAAAAATAAAATAAAATAAAGGAATCCCTGCAGAATCCTAATTTTTCAGGGATAAATGGCAGAAGAGGTGCTAACAGTGGACTAAGAAGGAATGCCAAAGGGATAGGAGATAAAACAGGGGAGGCTGGTGTTCTGGAGGTCAGGGATGGGGGGGGGTTTAAAAAAGGTCTGGACAGCCCTTATATAGAGCTATCTTCTGGACTTCTCTGACTGGCCCATAAGGATCTTATATTCCAGGTCAAAAATGAACTTGCCATTTTCTCTTGAGTCCTCTAACTCACTTAGCAGTGCTTCAACTGCCCTGTGAGCCAGTCAATAAGTTTTTCTAGTACCCTCTTGGTTAATCTCAGCAGCAGCCACTGGTGGTCGCATGCCCAAGCCCTGTTCACTCTTCCTTCCTCCTTCTCTACAACAATCTAATGTTGATCACATATGCATGTGTGTAGCCCTGGGCTTCAGGAAATGCAGTGCCATCACAGCCCAGGGGGAGGTCTGATTAGTCTAAATTATTCGTAGCAGTTCCATTCCCTTTGGAAGTATAGGTCATGCATATGCCGCACAATTCTGGCCAAGGTGCTCTAAGGGGCTGTGTGATAGAGGCTTCTGGGAAATAGTTTCTTGATTCTATGAGAGGCAGGTGGAAAGAGAACATCCCTTCTTTCTCTGAGTATTGTTACAGAATTTGCCAACCATAGCTATCTTACAAGGTGGAGGAGAGGTAGCCTGCAGGTAGTACCATCACACCCAAAGGGAAGAGACCAAGTGAAAAAAATCTTGGCTCTTAATGATGTCATCAAGTAGCTGAACTTTCCCTGCCTCCAGTCTTCTTATGAAAGGATAATAGGTTGACTTTACTAATAATTAATAAATGATGTCAGACAATTATTCACTTTGTTGTATTTGTATTTAAACCAGTTTGATTCAGAGGATTCTGTTCCTTGCATCTTTCCACTCTCTTCCACAGATTAGAGTGGAGATTAACGCTAGTTCCAGGGGTGGGTCTGGTCTCTATTTGCTTGAATCAATAATTGTGATCCCACTTCCTAGAATTGTTTCAGAACCCCATCAAAGAACATAGAATTCAAAACAATACTTTCTGCTAACCAGAGAAATTGGTTCAGGAAGAATACCTGGCTCAATTTTTACCAATGAAATTAGCTTGCCTCCTTTTTCATTCTTTGAAAGAGAGCTCATAAATGCAGTACCCTGACACCAGAAATTTTACAGTTGAGTTTCCCATACTTGTGGAAAATTGCAGGTCAGCAAACCCAGAATGCAATGGGGAAGTCTTGCCTTTGGAAAACCACATTTGTGAACATGGTGTCTCCTTGCCATTAAGGATAGTTTGCCTCCTTCTACAAAGTTACTTTTCTCTGGTAAGAGAACATAATGGTAAAAGAAAGTATGTCATTCTGATAGCTGATAGCTGTCTGGCAGTACAATTGGATAGTTGGCCTGAGATTAGTGTTTATAATGTAAATGGCAGAGCCAAGGAATGGAGGCAAGGGGGAACCTTAATGACGTTACTGAGCTTCTGGGTCAGTCAATCTTTCGTCTTTACTATTATGTGAATATATATGATATACTATTATATATTCCTTAAGTTTAAGCTGCTTTGAATACTATTTCTGTTACTGGCAATTAATAGCATCCTGGATGACCCGTTCTCCCCCTCTTAATGTCTTTAAAGTTACCAGATGTTCAATTGATCTCTCAAACATCTCTTCAAGTTGTATCTCCTACATCTCTACCACCTTAGCTGATCCTGGGATTTCTTTTCTGAATTCCTACAAGCACCTTTTACTTCATTGGTCTCCAGCGCTCTCTCACTCCAAGTCATTCTTTCCCTGCTACCAGTGTAAGTGTTAAAAGATGCAGATCTCAGTGCTTGAAACCCTCCTCCTTATCTGGAACTCAGTCTTTAAGACTTATTTCAAGCTTCTTACATTCCTCTCACATTGTTCCATTTCTTACTTGATCAAGCATGATACTCCATGTTAAAAAGTACTATATTGTATTATGACTTTTCTCTTTTCTACCTCCATTCATTGGAGTGTGGGGAAGTACATATTTCCAAACTCAGCAGATATTAAGTCTATTAGGTGTACATCTAATCTTAGGTGTACATGTTAATCTTAAATTTTATCTAACCAAAAAGATAATTTGGTATAGTGGCAAAGACACTGGACTGTACCTCACAAGGCCTGATATTTTGTTTTGATTTCATCACTTATAAACTGCAAGGACATCAAGGAAATGTGTTGTTCTCTGCATGACTCAGTTTCCCATCTATAAAATGAGGATAGTACAGTTATTGTCAATGATAACAAATCCTACTGTCTACCTTCTGGGATGGGGGAGTGGGTGGTAATTTTGCCTGGAAACTTCGTTCTCAGTGTAGATGCAAACTACTAATGCAATGGAAAGTAGTAAGTAACACCAAGCTCTTTCATAGTTAGTTTATTTTCCTTAATTTATAGCATAGGTTACAGAATCAATTTCCAAAGACATGGACTACAGGGGAAGGAAGAGAGTGGTTATGAACATGAATGATGGTTTCATAGGTCCTCCAGACAGCATTATGAACAAACAAAACACACTACACAAAATGCTTCTCCTTAGGGGTGATCAAAACACGTAAATATAGATTGCTCTGTCACAAAAACACCTTAGCTTTGGCTGTTCTAACCTTCCCACAGAGGAAGACAGAGAGGCGTGGGGAGTGATTGCTCCTCAAACAGAGAGTGATTTACCACCACCACTGGCTATGTGACAGATAAACTAATGTGCCCAAATCACTGAGCTTGGGTTTTTCCACCCACATTAATTTTGTTGCTTGCACATGACAACAGCCGCATTTGTTGGTGACAGGATTCAAAGACTTAGGCCTGCTGCTAGCGAGAGAACACAAACAACTCAGGCAGGCTGCTGCAGCCAGTTCTGCAGCTTTTGCTCCTTCAGTGACCACAAGGCAGAGGCGTCAAAAGGATGATTTCTTTCAGTCCGTGGTGGCCACAGAGACTTGATGTAGTGTTGGTTCAAACTAAATTTATTTAAACTGCTGTTTCTTCCATCTCAAATCTTTGGAACCCGAAACGTGGTCTGGTGGCCAAAACAGCAGTCTGGAGCCTGTGGTTTGAACTTTAGGATTAAAGGGGACCTCCATCAAACCACTTTATTTTATTCTGAACCTCAGTTTCCCAAATGTAGGAAGGAGAATCCCCATTGACTTGGGGGAATTGCAAACACCTGGGCTTTCTGGTTAGATGGATCAGGAGTTGAGTCCTCAGCTTCAGCACCATCTAGTTGTTTGAGTTACTTCTTTGCAACTTGGTTTTTCATGTAAAATATGGGAATAAAAATAAATATTTGCTATTTTTACTTCACTCATTCAATGGACATGTATCAAATACCCCTATGTGCCTGTCAATGACCTAGATTCTGAGTCCTCGAAGTGGAGAGAAATAGATGTAACTCTTATTCTCATGGTGCTTATGGCCTGTTGTGAAAAATAAATAACAGGCCAAAGCACTTATTACTGTTCTGGCATTTAACAGATACTCAATAAGTGTTTAAAGTTGCCCAAAAATGTCATTAAAATTCAGTATCATCCAGATATGCATTCACTCCTTTCCCACTGATTCCTCTCTCTTATCTGAGAATCTTGACACATAATATTATCTTTGTCTAGATTCTGTCATCAGCTATTCACATGACACCCCTCTCTCATTTTATTCATATCTGAGCTCAAATGTCATCTCTTTAGGGAGGCCATTTCTATCACCTATTAAAATAGTCCTCTCACTCCTGTCACATTCTATTCACTTATTTTGCTTTAAATCCATCCTTGAAAGGTTTAAAAATTATTAGTAATAAGTTCCTCTAAGATTTAGGGAAACCTTGTACCAAAGTCTCTGTAATATAATTATATCTTTAAAAGATAGATTGATTTGAAAATACTGTACAATAAAAGCTGTAAGAATGACCAGTAAGCATATGAAAAGATGCCCAGTATCACTAGTTAGCAGGGGAATCTTATAAACATTGATACTACTAAACGTTGGAAGAACTAGAGCTCTTACATACTGCTGATGGGAATGCAAGGTGGAACAGGAACTTTAGAAAAAACACAATTTCTCACACAGTTGAACTTTGCATTTACCGTACAGCTTAGTAAAACCACTCCTAGGCCTGGACTCCAGAATTGAATACATATATACACATAAGGATATGTATATGAATCTTCATAAAGATTGGCTACAAGCTAAATATTTATAATATTTGAACATCAAATGGACAAGTAAAATGGGATTATCTAACAAGAAAACATGACTTACAATAAAAAGGAATCAACTATCATATGCATCTCAAAAACAGCATACTAACTGAAAAAAGTTATATTCAGAAGGCTCCATACTGTATGGTTTTATGTACATGACATTCTGAAATTAGACACTTGATTATCAGGACCAGGAGTTGGGTTAGAGGACTGACTACAAATTGGCAAAAGGGATTTTTTTGGGGGGGGTGGGGGGAATACTAGAAACTCTTATAAGTGGTGGTCATTACACAACTATATAAAATAGCTTAAAACTATCAAAACTTATACTTACGTTGGGTCAATTTTATTGTGTGCAAATGATATCTTATTAAAACTGTAACAAAAATTTTAAAACATGCGGATACATACGCACCGAAAATGACAGCACTTTTTCATGTGGAATTTGAGTACTTTTAAAATTTTCATCATCTTGCTTATCTAAATTTTGTAAAATTTCCACAATGATTATGGAGTTTTAGTATAGAGAGAGAGAAAAAAGCCAACAATAAAATGAACTAAACAAATAATTGGGTTATTCAACAAGGAATCTATTCTTGATTCAACATTGTTTGCTTGTAATGAAGCCCATTTGGGTGACCTCCTTCTCATCTATCTTTCCTCAGTGGCACTTCTGAGGGGTGAGCTGAGGAAAAGGATGCAAAAAGGTACAGAGCTTAATAGCAATGCTTTGTCCATGTAGCTCTTGGTTTGGCTCTCACCTTGATTTTTTGGATGAATACACAGAAGGCTAATGATGGGGGGCTTTCATCTTACTTTGCCAGCTCTGCCCTCCATTCCAACCCAGATCAACTCTTGAGTCCTCCAGGCCCCAAGAGAAAGTCCTCAGTATAGGGCTGGGCAGACTGTGGTTTGCGGGGTCCAGGACGGCACCCGCCTCCTGCTCACATTGGTCTGTTGAGTGCTGCATGGTCTTGGTGAAGTCAAGAGGCCATTCATCAGTGAAGACCCATGATTAGGACAACCGCACATGCCTGCCATGGTAGGACAGGACACAAAGTCCCTCCAAGAGCACCTCTGGGTGGGGGTGTTCAGTGTCAACAGGTCTCTGGCCCCTTTCCCCTATCACATCCAAGTCATCTCCAAACTTTCTGCCTGGAAAAGGGCAGTCACCTTAGGAGACCTGACAGGCTCCATAATGCAAAGGACGCCTTGTCAGAAATCTATGCCACCCACCTTTGGTTGTTGTGGGGTAGTTGGACAAGGTCCCTGACAGGGCCCAGGTGTCAAAAGACAGGATTCTGGTGAAAATTAAAAGCTATAATTATAAAAATAGTTTCATAAAGTATCAGCTCATCTCAGGGACTCTATAACCTTATAGATAGACACTAGTCAAAAAGTAGAACCCAGCAGAAGCTCAGAGAGTTGGGGTGAGCACTGGGAAATTAAACAAACCATAGCTTTCCATAAAGCTTCTGATCTGTCACCTATAAATGCTAAGTTGCAAAGGGTGATGGGTTCCCAGTCTAGGATCTCTAGAGGCACAATCAGGAAATGTTTCCAGTATCTTCAAACCCACATATTGTTCGGTCAAAAGGAAGAGGTTAACCCAAATGGCCATCAACATGATAGGGTGTGCTACCCCCTCCCCATTGTCTCCTGTTTAAGATTGTAGATTTCAAGGACAGAAGCTAAAATGTGAGAATGACCTTAGTTGGAATTTCCCTTCAGGGAGAGGCAGGGGGAGAAAGAAGTGAAATGGTCAAGGTGAAACAGATTTCCTGGAAGGCGGGAAATCAGGGTATATAAAGGGTGTGCAAACAAAGAGAAGGATTCATATTTGGATTGGGATTCAAATTCTGATTTAGAGGCAATATGGAGATCAGATAGAGAGATGGGAATTGGCCATCTTGTAAAGATGTGAGCCATGTGAGCTTGGCCATGCAGCCACCAGGGGCCTACAACCCTTGCCTGACCCAGACTGGCAGCATGTGTGCTAGGTGCAGTTAAGAAGTTTGCAGATTTGAACTCGGGTTGGAGTTTGTTTTGCTGAGTTTGATTTGTGTCTGAAAGAGGACATGCAAAAGTTAGGCCTGAGAAGAAAGTGAACTTGGCTGGGTCCAGTACCATGAAGTTCCTGCTACCTGAAGGTGACAAGGAGAACACAGCGTGGAAGACAAGGAGGAACAAGCCAAGGGAGCAGCCAAAGGAACATGTCTTCAAGCGTCTGGAGATGAACTCTGACTGGCTGATTTTGGTGAGATGATCAGGACTGAGAGACTGAGGATTTTTGGGCAATTTGGGAAAGGACTTTAGGCAATGCTGAGAAAGGTTTTGGACAATGTTAAAGCAATCTGAGCCTTACATGTTTCTTTTGTAGTTATTAGGATAATTAGAAATCACTTTGTCAAAAATAAATTAGTCTGCACTGATAGTATTGCATTGGTTTGGTATTTTGGTTGAAAAGGCTGGGGATGGTGGTAAGAACCCACAAGAATACAGAGTTTAAACTGTGTTTCTAAGTTTTTTTCTTCTGCAGTTTTTGGAGCTGGGAGCTGAGAAGCAGCTGGCTGGCTTTTGCATATCAATGGTAAAGGTGATCAGTGTTAATGCTAATGAACAGTGTGTAACCTGCTTCTAGAGAGAAGCAGGCAGATAGGTGTGGCTACTTCAAGGCAAAGATAAATTGCTAAGGAACTGCTAGTAGCCTGCTCTAAAGAGAGAAGCAGGCCTGTATGAGTTTTAAGTCAGAAAGACTTCTCTAAACCCTGTTTCAAACAGATGAATGAGCAAACAAAATGTGGATACAATGGAATGCTGCTGAGCCTTATAAATGGAAGGGCATTCTGATGTTTACTATGATGGATGAATCTTGAAGATGTTAGATGAAATGAAATAAGACATTCACAAAAAGGATGAAATCTATGTCTGATTCCACTTGTGTGAGGAACCCATAACATCAAGTAGAATGGTGATTACCAGGGCCGGCAGGAAGGGGAGTTACTGTTTAATAGGTACAGAGTTGCAGCTTAGGATGTAAAAAAAATTCTGAAAATCAATAGTGGCGATGGTTACATAACAATGTGAATGAACTTCATGCCACTGAACGGTACATTTAAACACTGTTAAAATGGTAAGTTGTACGTTTATATTTTACCACATACATACAGTACACATAATCACAAGGTCCCTCATGAAAGCATCAAGTAATGCCTGTTAGTATTCAGATCAAATCTCTGGGTAGGCATAACCTTTGATTGATTTTTTAAAAGAAATGAAAATAAAAGCAAAATATATGAATTATGACCGAGTGCAGTATTTTTGGCAGGCCAGTCTTTCAAAGCACGGCATCTTTGGGGGAAAGTAAAACAAAGGGGCCTTGGTGGAAAGGTTGGCTTGGGTGAGCACACTGGTCTCCCCCCATAAAGGTTGTGATTTTGTGGTTGGTAAGTCCATGCTAAAGGAGAAACACACCCCAGACGGGAGACCAGACATGTCTCCAGACAGATCCCACCTAGCCACAGGAACAAGCATTAGGGTTTGAGATGGTCCTTTTTCTGGCCTATTTTTAGAGCCTGGAGTCAGAGTCCCTCCCAGTAAGCAGTCTGGAACTATCTGGATGATGTGACACATAACACGGATACAACACCTGAAAGTGAAGTCCACACACGCACTGGTCAACAAGGACAGGATGGAATACCCGCTTCTGACACCCTCATCCATCACCCAGACTCCTGGACCAGGGTAGGATCATGATGGGTCTTGGAAGCCTACTCAACACACAGGTTATAGATATTATACCCAGAATAGCACAGGCTAATATAATAAGCACAAAGCACTCATTTCACAGAGCATAAGTAAAGGGTAGGGACACTGGTTCACCAGTAGGTAGAAACTCCTGGTGGGAATTTCCAGCTCTCCTCCCTGTAATCCTCAGTCCACCTTCCTTGAGGAGCAGGACACAGCATGAGAAGAAATCAGAAGACAGGTTATATCCCAAACCCTGCCCCTCTGTGACCTGTGAACTTCGTCCCTTTGATCTTCACTTACTTTATTTGTGAAATGGCAACAACAACAACATCTGTATTTGGGGACATGCTTGGGGAACACTCTGTACAATGGCATAGGAATTTTCTACTTAAGAATTTCCCACTTGGAGTGTGATAAACAGTGCCAAGTCATTGTGTGTCCAGTGAGGAAACAATCAGAGTGCAGAATCACATTCTCTGCCCTCACCCTTTGAAAGGTTTCTCTTTTATACTAAAATCCTAGCAGCACTGTTTTCTGCAGAGATGCCGGAAAATGTCTAGTGAACTGCAGGTTACTAGGGCCCTGCAAGGATCTCTGAGGCAATCCTACCTCCTCCATTCTCCTGTAAAGGAGCCCCCTTCTTCAAGGTGACACAGATATGCTGGATGAGAGATGGAGAAAGGAGGTTTCTCCTTTCTCCTGGTCCCCATTCCTTTTTAGGGTACATGAGTTACTGATCTGTGCCAGAGGGGTTTAGTGTTCCTCCTCCAGGAGGTCCCAAAGGGTGCTCCACCTTCTCTGCTTTACCCCTGAGGCAGCAGGGAATAGAGGTCTTGGTAGAAAGTTTGGTGCTTGCAGATCCAGTGAGCAAACGGGTCTCCAAAGGCTGCAAGTAAGTACTGTGCTTTCCTTACCTCCCGTCCAGGAGTCAATAAATGGATGCCTGCATGCGGTCTTGCAGCTGCCTGCCTTGTTCTTGCCTGGGCCAGAGTGAGATGGTGGGCACTATGAAGACAGGCAGAAAGCCTCCTTTCTCAGGCTCAGACCTAGAAAATCTTCACCTGATGGAGGCTCCCAGGGATTCCTTGAGCAGCTGCTAGGATGTGACATCCTGCCAGAGTGCTTGGGGTGAAGAAAATGGCCCTGGCTACCTGTCGGGACATACAAGACCAAATCTACACAGTTTCAGCAGGGAGGGAATGTTCTCCTAGGAGCAGGTAAAGGGGGGGAGGGGTGTCCAGTAATACGTATATAAGGGGCTCCAGGATATGCAGGTAAAGCATCAGATGGACAGGTCAGCTTTGTGTTTTACTTCTCCCAAGCTGCCTGATTAGGATTTACAACTTCACTGCACTCCACCTTCTGGTGAGAGCTGGAGTTGGTAAAAACCATATACAGGCGCTGGAGTCCCCCCGTAGGTTCATGGGAGATACCCAGTTGAGACACCCTGTTAGTCACCTCTCCTCTCCTGGGTCTCACTAAAAGGTAGACAGGGTATAAGAAAACCTATTTCTGGTTTTGTGAGAATTCAACTAATATTTGAGGAGTCTATCACACAGAAGGTTTCCAGAAAAGTTAACTCTCTGGAGTCGGGGAGCCAGTAGAGAAGGGATCATTCTCAGCAGTCCATTGTGCTGTATTTGAGAGGAAGCCCCCGTGGCATCCTCTCTTAACTCCATACCCGGCTGTTAGCATACGCTGCTATCCCACATTCCGTGCCCGCCGTCAGGCCCAGGAGCCTGCCCCGGCTGCACCATTAGATATCCCAGGCTGGTATGGTGAGGGGCAAGTGGGAACAGCCACCAGCCTCCTCCGCCAAGCCATGGTGAGCCACCCATCCATTGCGCAGTGGGAGGCGACCCGGCCTGGGGCCCCCACTGCTAGGCCCTGACTCGGAGGGTAGGCCCGAGTTACTGGGCTGCACTTCCACGAAGACCCGGGAGCGCGGGAGCCCGCTGGGTGGGTTGAAGTAGGTCTCCTTCTGGCTCCCCCACTGCAGTGGACAGAGCTGCACGCGGAAAGCAGCCTGGAAGCCGCGGCGGAAGTTCTCGTTGAAGTAGCCGTAGATGATGGGATTGGCGCTGCTGTTGAAGAAGGCCAGCCAGTGGGCGAAGGGGAAGGCGTAGACGGTGACCAGATGCAGCTGCGGCTCACTGAGCTGCCCATAGTCGATGAGCAGCAGCAGGGCCCAGAGCGGCAGCCAGGAGAGCGTGAAGAACAGCGCCACCATGATCAGCATGTGCACCACCCTGGCCTTGCGCCTGGAGCCCAGCCGGCCCTCCCCAGCCACCTCCTCGCCGGCCCGGGCAGGCCCTGAGGCCTTGAAGAGCTTGCAGGCGATGCGGGCATACATGACCACAATGAGCAGGAGTGGCGCCAGGTAGATGTGGGAGAAGAGCACGGTGGTGTAGATCTTGCGCATGCCCTTCTCGGGCCAGGCCTCCCAGCACGAGTAGAGGGGGTAGGAGCGGTTGCGGGCATCCACCATGAAGTGGTACTCTTCGCGCGTGACAGTCAGCGTGACCGCCGAAGGGCACATGATGAGCAGGGCCAGTGCCCAAATGACCGCGATGGTGACCAGAGCCTTCCGCAGGGTCAACTTCTCGCGGAAAGGGTGCACGATACAGCGGAACCTGCGGCGGGGAAGGAAAGAGAAGCTGGGCTCGGGGTTGAGAGCTATCGTTGGTGGAAGGTTCGAGGGGTGTGGGCACTTCAGGACCACCTGGGGCTGCTTCTAAGAACAGTTGAGACGTTGGTTAGTTTAGTTGGCGAGCAAACTGCTTTCTCACCTGTGAGGGTGTCAGCTCCTAGGCTCCTTGACCAGGGAGTCAGCTAGACTAGGAACAAGAGCAAACACAGGTATGTGAGGAAGGGGAGGTGGGAACTGCTGGCAATGTGGAAACAATCATAGGAGAGTGATAAACTTGCCTCTTCTGTCCTTGAGTGGGCCCTATAGGAAAGTATATATGTATATATGTATAGATAGATAGATAGATAGATAGATAGATAGATAGATAGATAGATAGATAGATAGATAGATAGATAGATAGATAGATAGATAGATAGATAGATAGATAGATAGATAGATAGATAGATAGATAGATAGATAGATAGATAGATAGAGATAGATAGATAGATAGATAGATAGATAGATAGATAGATAGATAGATAGATAGATAGATGTCTAGCTATTAAACAGGATTCTCCAGAAAACCTATTCCAGAAAGCCAATTCTCATTCACCCCGGAAGGTCTAATTCTCCAGAAAACCTTAGGAGTTTAGATTCAGGTGCTGTCCCTGTGTCATCTTGGCCAGCATCCTTCCAACAGTGCCTCCACTGTGGTAGAACAGGTCTATAACATTTCCTCAGCAGTGATTCTTACTACACCCTTAATTTACAGACCAAGAATGTGAAATTCAGATGTGGCTCATGGTCACACAGCTAGCAAGAATTAAGGACCAGTTTGAAGCCAGATTTGTCTTGTTCTACTACATCATAAAGACCAGAAGTTGCAAGCCCTCCCTTAGCAATGACTCTCCTGAGACATTTTTTAAATTCCTAGTTCTCCTAGTCAAAGATACCAATCTAATTAGTCAATGAAGGGCATGTGGAAATTTAGGAGAACCAGCACTAGAACACAGGCCTAATGTTGACTCCCAGCCACTTTACCAAATTGCATCTCACCCTCCTGCCTACTTACCCTTTCCCCTACCTGCCTATTTTACCTCTCCCATGTCTATCTAAAGCTTTGTTGCAATCTTTGGTCTACTCATTTTATGAGCACACACTTAAGAAATTACTGAGAACAAAGAATTCATGAAACATACAGTACTGACTAAAGTATATAATTAGCAATTATTGAATGGAAAAGAATCCTGGGGCAGCCCAGGAAGGCTTCCTGTAGGAGGTGGGAAGTTGAAGAATACTGAATACTGCAAAACACAGTAGAAGAGATTGCACACTCAGGTATCATAATGATAATAGAATAAAGATCAGTAAAGAAGACGGACTTCTCTTCACTGAAAGGCTAGTTAATGGCCTTGCAGAAACAGGAAACCAATTCTATCTTTCCAGATGCCTGCTTTACTAGGTCACAAAAGGCTGCACTTGTTGAGGGCAGAGGTGAAGAGGAGGACCCAAGATTCTAAAAAGAGCAGAGCTAAGAAGAACATGTGTTAGGAAGAAGATAAGGAAAAGGATAAAGGTGTAAGAAAAAATAAAATAATATTAATAGCTTACATTTAGGGCCAGGCATGGTGGCTCATGTCTGGTCTGTAAGCTTCAGCCTATGAAGCAGCCGGGGCTAGGGATCGCAGTTCGAGTCCCGCCTGGGGCCCATAGCGAGACCTAGTTCCAAAAAAATAGCTGGGCGTGGTGGCACACACCTGTAATCCCAGCTACCTGGGAAGCTGAGGCTGGGGATTGCTTGAGTCCGTGGTACCCCGGGCAATGAGAGCCTGCGGTTTCATGGGCAAAAATAGGGAGACCTAGTTTCAAAAAAAAAAAAAAAAAACCTGAGACCAGTAGTAGATAAGTGACTTATACAGGGTCATTGATCTATGGTACCATTGCCTATATGGTACCATATAGGTTTAAAGACAGAGATATTTATAAAAACCACCATCAGCTTATGTGTCTATTTCCCGTGCACCAGGGGAAAGCACCCATAGTGAATCCTCAATGAAAAGATTCGCTGAGAGGGAGGCATGGGAAGAGAGGGGAGGAGAACCTACTGTCACTGGTGCAGTTTTATTCTTTGAAAAGTTTCCTTGGCTCCAGTCCATTTCCAGACCTATGCTTATCAGAGAATCTAATGGAATTTGAAGTTGAGAGACCAGAAGTTTCTGGAGCTAGTGCAAGATGGAAGCCAATAAAGAGGCTATAGAAGAGCAGGAGAGACCCTTCCTCCCCGAGACACACTAAGGCCAACCCCTTAGCTAGTTCCCATGACTCAGACTACAAGTGGCATGATGCACACTGCTCAATTACAAGGCCTATCCTCAGGCTCTTCAGATCCAAGGAATTCCCCTTAAACCACCATGGGAGCTACCTTCAGACATTTCAAAAAGAGGTAGTGATGTCCACTACAGGTCCCTCACATTCAGGATACAGCAAGTCTGACAGCTCTTCCCTTTTAAAGTCAGGAATCAACCCCACAAACTGCAGCCTTCTGAGCCGGGCACGGTGGCTCGTGCTTGTAAGCTTCAGCCTATGAAGCGGCCGGGGCTAGGGATCGCGGTTCGAGTCCCGCCTGGGGCCCGTAGTGAGACCTAGTTCCAAAAAAAAAAAAAAAAAATAGCTGGGCGTGGTGGTGCGCGCCTGTAATCCCAGCTACCTGGGAAGCTGAGGCTGGGGATTACTTGAGTCTGTGGTACTCCGGGCAACGAGAGCCTGCAGTTCCATGGGCAAAAATAGCAAGAACTAGTCTAAAAAAAAAAAAAAAAAACACAACAACAACAAAAAACAACAACAACAACAACAAAAAAAACAAACTGCAGCCTTCTGGATGGCCTAGCAGTGGAGACATCCTATGGCTCCAACTAGTGCCTGGTCCTTTGGGGGAAAACCCAGCCAGGAACCCTCTTACCTTTCCACAGCTATCGCCACCAGTGTGAAAACGGAAGCTGACACAGACATGCCCTGCACCAAGCCACTCATCTTGCACGTGGCGTTGTTAAAGGGCCACCCTGCAATGACAGAAACCACAGTGTGAACAATGGCTACCAAGAATGAGAGGCTTTGGGCCATCTAAACCTCCCATCTGTGGATCCAAGTCGGTCTCTTTATGACCTTTGAGATGCTATCCCTCTGTTTATGCTGCTTCAAGAATGAATAACTGACTAGCTCATACTATCATGGACAGTCTGGAAACTAGAGAGATCAGCTTTATATTGACCAAGCTTTTCTCCATGAGCTTTGACTCCATCCTGCCTGCCTGGCTTTATGTTCTGTTAGACTCTGTAGTCATGTCCCAGATTCTAGGCTAGTGGTTCTCAACCCTGACTGTTGACTAGAATAACCTGAGAGTTTTGAAAGAACCAGTAACCAGTCCCAGGCCAGACCAGTCACTATCAGAACTGCAGGATCCGGGACCCAGACATCAGAAGTCTTCAAATCTACCCAGGGGACTTGGAGGGGTAGTCACAGTTGGAACCACGAGAACAAATCAATCCTGGCTCCCAGGTGAAGGGGAGGTATAAGCAGTCCCAGTCCCTCCCACCAGCTGTCCTCAACCTGATCCCTGGAGGAGCAGAGATGACAAAATAATGATACTTCTTGGATTTGATCTTTTTTATTTTTAATGACAACAATTCCTTAGAACTTTGGCGGCATTTGGGGGAGAAATCCAACTGTATTTAGGGAGAAACCCAGAGGGGAATATAGGCAATAAACCCAACTATGTTATAAATGGATAATACAACCATACTGAAGGGGTGGGGGAAGTAAGAAACTAAATCAGTACTTTGGGGAAAAGAGCATTTGACTGTCTATATGACTGCAGAAAGAAGTGAATGTTAGCAGTGTGCTGTCATTAATAATTTGCTTTTCAGTGGGCTATGGGTGATCATATTCTAAGATAAGTAAATATCTTTGTATATTCTAAGATAATTAAATATGTTGCAGATAAATAGATTTCTCACTGTCAGAGAAGTTACAAAAGAGGAAAAGAAGAAAGTTAAAGTAGATTCTATGATATTGGTTTGGATCACAGTTTTTAATATTTATACAGATGGGTAAGTGTAGAAATAATAAAGATGTATAGATTAAGTTGTTGTGTGTTAGCATATATATACTTCCTAACTCTGTCCCTTCAGAGGACCTAGTAGCAATTATACTTCTGTGCCAGTGAGCACATCTAGTGCCCAGATCCTGATTTCTAAATGCCATCCTCCAGAAACAGGACTACTTAGCGACATGGTGGATTGACTGCAGAGCTGAAACAGGGAAAATAAAATGAACCTGGAGCATTTTGTGAAGCCAGAGTGTAAGAAAATACTAAAAAAAAAAAAAAATCCTGGCAGCATGTCAAAAAGACAAAGAAAGTAGCTTGAAAGAACTCCCTGTGATCAAAACCAGGAGCAATAGAAACATCATAATAAATAATGACAAATTATAATCCACAGGATTAAATTCTGATTAATAAATGTAGAAGAAATGATGTGAGTAGGCAAAGGGTATTACAACAGTAATAATTGTTAGCAGGAACCATCAAATGAGTGGACAAATGTATAGTGAGAGACAAGATATTTGCATAGTGTCAAAATATCTTTTCATAAAGTATTTATTATGAAGGAAAAATGATAGCTTTATAGTGAAAAAGACCTGATAACACCTTATCCAAATGATCAAAGTTAATGCCACAGTTAACACATATAGACATTATGTGCCTTATCAATGTGTCTACCCATAGTATTCATGCCAAATAAGCATAAATTAAATCTAGTTAGAAGACAAACCAAAGTTGTAGGACACCTTGTAAAATAAATGTCAAGGTCAAGTTGTCAAACTGTCAAGATGATGAAAGCCAAGAAACACCATTGTCATAGGTTGAAATAAACTAAGAGATAACAAAATCACTAAGTGCAGTAGATGATCCTGGACTGGATCCTGGATGAGAAAAGGACGTTTGTGGGGAAATGAAGGAAATTCAAAGAAAGCCTCAGCTTAGTTGCTAATAATCTATCAATGCTAATTTCCTGGTTTCAATCATTGTATTATAGTTATCGAGGGTACTGCCATAGGAGAAGTTGAGGCATGTATAGGAACAATTTACTACTTTTGTTACTTTTCAGTAAGTGTAAATTATTTTAAAATAAAAGAAAGCAAAACAAAAATTCCCTAGATTCAAAAGGTGATGTACTATATGAATTCATCCCTGTGACATTCTTGCAAATAAAGGCAAAACAATATTTTCTGTCCCTCCAGAAAGCAGATTAATGCTGATGGGGGTGAAAGAACAGGTTGATGATGAAGTTGTTCTCCTTCTTGACTGTGGTGGTACCTATATAACGGTGTATGTTCGTTAAAACTTATGGAACAGAAAGACCGGGCATGGTGGCTCGTGCTTGTAAGCTTCAGCCTATGAAGCGGCCGGGGCTAGGGATCGCGGTTCAAGTCCGCCTGGGGCCCGTAGCGAGACCTAGTTCCAAAAAAAAATAGCTGGGCGTGGTGGCGTGCTCCTGTCATCCCAGCTACCTGGGAAGCTGAGGCTGGGGATTGCTTGAGTCTGTGGTACCCTGGGCAACGAGAGCCTGCGGTCCCACAGGCAAAAATAGCAAGACCTAGTCTCAAAAAACAAAAAACAAAAAAAAAAACTTATGGAACAAGAAAGAGGTGGATTTTGGGGGGTGTTAAATTATACCCTAATGAAAATATTTAATGCAAACATGCATTAAATTCTCAACATACATTTCATAAGAGTGCATATAAATAGGAAAACATGCATTACATTTAATGGGATGTTTACTTACAGGCTGGGGGAGGGGTTTGGAGGGGGTTAGGAAGAGAGAAGGAATGAATAAAATAAAATATGAGTGAGAAACTTCACCACAGAATGAAGTCCCAGATGCCTGATAGGTGTTTGGGAGCCTTCAACCCTGTGTCCCTGAATTCTGAGATGAGGAGGGGAGGTGAAGGGAGAGGGAGGAAAGGAAAGAGAAGTTATATGAAATTTTGTTTTGTTTGCAGAAAATTTTATTAGAAATAACTTAAATTCCCATCCAAATGAGGCTGTTTAAATGAAATTGTGGACTTTATTCCACAGGTGTAAAAAGAATGAAAAATGTTTAGTTATTGATATAGAATAACTCCATGTAAGTTAATTTAGTTAATAAGTCCTATTTACAACATACATGGACTATTTTTAAGCAGAAAGAAAAGGCACACAATTGGCTATTTGAAAATTTAGCTTCACCTCCATTTGCTCAGACTTGTATAAAATATATTTGGAAAGAGACACAAGAAACTGGTAACATTTTGTCTCCTGGAGAGGAGCTGAACTGCCAGAGGAGAGGGGATGGAAGGCAAATTTTTTTTGCTGAGTACCTTTGAACAATTGTTAAAATTTAGGCGTCTGAAAAGGACTGACAGACACCATTTTAGCCAACCTATCACTATTAACTGTTGTGTGTGTGTGCACGTGTACTCTCTTCTGTGGGTGTATGCATGAATGCATGTATGCATGTGCTTGTGCGTGTACGTGTGTGTGTGTGTGTGTATGTGTGTCTGGGAAGAAAGACAAGCAGTCTGGTCTAGCAGCCCTGGAAGAACCTGGGACTCAGTGGTGAATAGAGTTTGTACCAGGCAGAGCCAATCCCACTAGGGAAGCTGACTACCAGGTTCCACTTCCTGGGTTCTGAAACCTCTGGAAACACAGACAGCACCTCCCTCCTACCCTGAGTCCTGGGAGGTGCTCCAAAAGGGCTGTCTGAACTCTGGATCCTCAGCTGCAGCCCAGAGACTGCAAGCTCCCACCTCTAGGGGTCTCAGCAGTCCTTCCCCACCCAGAGTCTCAGGGTCTGGGGAGCCTGATTCTGAAACTGGAAAGAGAAATCATGCAGGAGAGAGGAGATGACAGTGGGATCCTTCTGCCGTGAGTGAATAGGCAGAAATTTAGAGGACAGGTGGTCTAGTTCAACTTGAAGTCCTTCTGGCCATTCCTTGTTGGATAGGCAACCGGCCCCTGGTTGCACACTCCCATCCAAGGTGGAGCTCACAATCCTCTCTTTTGTTTGAGGACAACTTAAATAAGTGGGTTTTTAGGTCCCTATTCAGAGGAAGCCTGTTTCTCTACCATCTCTTCTTGCTGGTTCTAGTTCTGTCCTTGGGAGCTTCCTGGAGGAGTAAGACTTTACAGGAATAGTCAAAAATATGACTATGAGAATGCGGGGCTTGACACTTAGCTGTGTAACTACACACCAGTCCCTTATCCCTCTGAGCATCAATTTCCTCATCATTAAAATGGGGTAATAATGCCTACTTCATTAAATTGTTGCGAGGACAATTAAAATACAGGAAGACTCTTACACACTATCTGACACAAAGAAAATGGCTAATTGATTGTCATCTATGCCTTCTAGTCTAAGTCCTGCAAAGATTGACTTGAGAGTCTGAGACTACAGTGTCTTGGCCAGGAGAGCAGGCTAGGTATGACTTCGGGGATTGGGGAGCTCCCATCTCCATTGGCTGCACTCACCAGTGATGAGGTTGTCCACAAGGGTGGTGGGCATGCAGAAGATGCCCACCAGCAGGTCGCTGACAGCCAGGTTGAGGATAAACATGTTGGTGACAGTGCGCATGTGCCGGTTCTTGAGCACAATGAAACATACTAGGGCATTTCCCACCATGCAGAGGAGGAAAATGAGCACGTAGGCCACAATGAACATAGCTGCCACAGGTGAGGAGTGCTGATAGTAGGAGGAAAAGGTGAAGTTTGCAGCTGGGGTGGCCTCGGCATTGCTCCCATTCTGTCTTGGCAGCCAACTGCTGTTGGGAGACTGGGGGGGCTCCCCTAGAAGCAGAGAAGCATAGGGGTCAGAATCTTAGGCAGATAAGAGATGGCTGACTTCTCACTGCTGGAGAGATCCTTCTGGGACTCCTCATTCTTAACAATGTCTTACAAACTCAATTGCACACTCCACTCCAACTGCAAGGAGATGTGCTAATCCAAGACTTTCAACCCACAACCACTCAAACCCTGATGTCA
This sequence comes from Uropsilus gracilis, assembly GCA_004024945.1. Lineage (NCBI taxonomy): Eukaryota > Metazoa > Chordata > Mammalia > Eulipotyphla > Talpidae > Uropsilus > Uropsilus gracilis. The sequence continues at coordinate 4,376 of PVHY01007816.1, read as the reverse complement.
TACCTCCCAAGCCTCTTGTTTCTGACTCATGTCCCAATGCCAGCTACTCTCCTGTTGTACACAAAGCCCTGTCTATCCTAGGCCCTGGTCCTCTAGGCACTGCTCTCTGCCTAAGGCTCTATCACCCAGAGTCCCTTACCCTGTGGTTTTGGAACAAGTTCAGCCAATGGGAGGCATGGAGGAGACTGAAGAACTGGAGAAGAGACAGGTCAAGGAGATTCATCTCCTGACTCCTCCTGCTCAGTCCCCTTCTGTCCATAGGACTGTCATATTTATGGACACAGCTCCTGTTAGGTAAGTCCTCCTATGAGTCCAGCTTTCTGTACACCATGGCCGCACCATTGTTATACCAACAGCTTCCCAGTGACTGGCAGTGGCATGGTGTCTCACCATCCACTGCTGGTTCGCTTACTCCCCCCCTCCCCACCATAAACCCCTTTTAAACGCTCTACTATTAAAATTCTCTTCAGCTAAACCCTTTCTGTGTGCACCACCTATTTCTTCGGGGGGTCCTGACTATTATACGCTCAAAGTCTTCAATGCCCTTCATCATCTCCAAGGCATTGTAGCTGGCAAAGGCAAGAAGGCATTGGAAGAAGGGAGAATAGAGGGCCTCTGAAAGAGGGCTAAGGAGCAAACGACAGACATTAGATTCACCAGAAGGCCACTTAAAGCCAAGACTACCCCCCACCCTTCATCTCCTCCTAGCATTCTACCAATGCTTCATTTGCATAGCACTTAATAAAGCACTTCCATATCTATTATTTAACCTCCTCCCTCCCCTCCTGTTCCACCTAAATAAACAGATTGGGTTTTAGCCCATTTGAAAAGGGAGAACAGGGATTAGAGGGGCTCTGTGACTGCTCTGGTGGCTTATGTATGAGCAGCTGTGGTCCTACTCAGTGTGTTTCTCTGTACCAGGCTATCCTGTTTCTTCAGCCATTTTTAAGAGAGCAGTTCACTGTCCAACCACAGCTCTTTTGGGAAGTCATTAGATGTGTTGAATCACAATGTTGTTTGATAGACTCTCTTCTGGGCTCCTCTGGGATTGACTGTGGCTTGTTCCGGGGGATGAAGAGTCTTTAGGGAGTCTTTTGTAGCATCCAGTGCTTAGCCACTGGCCTAGAGGCCCATTGGAGGCTTGGGACCTGGAGGCTAGAAAGACCCTGGAGGGGAGCTGGGCCAATGAGTCGCAGTTATTGGGGCCACAGGGACCATGAAGTACTGCAGGGGCATAGCAGGGGGGTGGGGCAGAGGGCCTGCTGGTAGAATTGTTGAAACTGAAAGCTTCCAGTGAACAGTGAGAGGAAACGACACTCTACTGCTTAGGCACCACAGAGGCATCCAGTTGCACCCAAACATCTTTTTTTTTTTTTTAATATGGAAAATGTCAAACATGTATGAGAGAGAATGGTATAGTGAACTCGTACAAGAATATATAGTTTAAGAAATCATTACAGAGAGAATGTAGACATGTTGTCTACATTCACCCACCTTCAACAACGATCAAGTCAAAGTCAGACCCCATTTCTCTTTGGATCATTATGGAGTAACTATTATATCACTTCCTTTGACCCATAAATACATCAGTTTGTGTGTCTAAAAAATTGGACTTTAAAAAAATAACCACAAAGCCATTATCAAACCTAATACATTGAACAATTGATTAAGTCTTAAGAGTTGTAGCATTCTGGGTTTCCTGATTGTTATGTGCTTTCAAAAATTTGTTTGAGTAAGAATCCAAGTAAGATTTCTGTTTCTATTATCCATTACTTTGTGACAAACCAGGGTGGGGCACTGAGACTTGACAAACTGACTGACCTTTTGCGAGTCTCTCTCAGGATCACTCATGCAGCTACAGACATCAGATGGATCAGCTGGGGCTGCAAGGTCCATGCTGACCCCCCCTCACATGCATAGTGGTAAGTGCTGACTATTAGCTGCAGCATCTTGTTTCTCTTCCACATGGTCTCTTATCCTCCAAGAGGCTAGATTGGGTTTCTCATGACTTGGCGGTTTCAGGGTTCAAGACAGTAAGGGAAGATACTACAGCTTTCTAAAGGACCTAAGATCCAGAATTTTCATACTATCATTTCTGTCATATTTTATTAGTCAAGGTAAGTCACAGAGTCAGTCTAAATTGAAGTGAGAGGCAAAACAGTTCCTATCTGTTGATAGCAGTGACATTACATTGCTAAAAGAGTGCTTGGGGTTCATTATGGTCCATTATTTTAAAATCTACCATCACTTCCACATTACATTTGGTTGATGTGGCTCTTAAGTTTCTAGGTTCTTTTCCCCACTCAATTTACCAGTCAGATAAATCACTGGGTCATTTATCTGTTCCTTACGGACCTGGTTTTGCTGATGTTCTCTTGTGATATCATTTTATAGGTCCTTCTCTCTGTTCCCAGTAATTCCTATAATTGACAGTTAGATCTAGAGACTTGATCAGATTATGTCAGATGATTTTTTTTTTAACACTAGGCTTGATCTGTGGACTCAGGTGATGTCCATCTCATCTCTCTATTGTCAAGTTCCACATCAGCTTTTCACCACTGTTTTCAGCAGTCACAGGTAATTATTGCTTGAATCTTTTATTGTACCTCACATACTGTCTAAACTCTGTATGGTCTGATTCTGTCATCATCTCTCCAGTCTCACTCCCTGTTTGACTCCCCTTCGCCATCATGCTACAATGGTTCCTATAGTCTTGTTTTTTCCAATCTCCAACCCTTTATCTCTTGCAATTCCTTCTGCCACTTTCACTCCTTTAGCTCTCAGTTTGAGTGTTGTTTTGTCAGAGAAGCCTGGACAGATCAGCCTATTAAAAATCAGTCCCCCAAATGCTGGGCACGGCGGCTCGTGCTTGTAAGCTTCAGCCTATGAAGCGGCAGGGGCTAGGGATTGCAGTTTGAGTCCCACCTGGGGCCCGTAGCGAGACCTAGTTCCAAAAAAATAGCTGAGCATGGTGGCGCACGCCTGTAATCCCAGCTACCTGGGAAGCTGAGGATGGGGATTGCTTGAGTCTGTGGTACCCCAGGCAACAAGAGCCTGCAGTTCCATGGGCAAAAACAGTGAGACCTAGTCTCAAAAAAAAAAAAAAAAAAATCAGTCCCTCACCATTTCTCTCACAGCAGCCTATTTATTTTCTTCAATCTGTCAATATTTTATTAGTTTTCAGATTTATTGTTTTTTCCTTACCTTTGAAATCAGCTCTTGAAGAGCAGGAATCTTCCCTATCTTATTGACAGCTCTCTCTCCTGCATCTTGTCAGTGCCTGCCCTTAAGAAATGGTTCATCGAACAGTTACTGAATGAATAAATATTTGTATGTAGGGAAAAAAGAGGAAAGACGCTGGATCCTGATGTCAGATGGCAGGGCCCTGCTCAAACCAGCGTTGCTGGCACTGGAAAGCCTTCTCTGGGAAGCTCCAGAAAGATCCTGCATCAAGTGTGTGTTAGGCATGGTCCCTGCCCCATCCCCCCCTTCTCCACCAGGCATTTCATCCCTGCTGAGCCTCAAAATCAACTCTGAGCCAGTTCTCAGGACTTGGGAAAATCTGTGGGTGTGAATGGGTTTTGAAATTGCCAGAACCTACTTGACTAGACTCCTATCTGGGTATTCACCTATTGCCCTTCACTTGGCCTCAGCAAACTGCTTGGGGAGTTTATATTTCAAGACCTGTGCCTGGGTGGTATCTGAGGGTGACCTTGCCCACCTCTACACACTGATATGAAGCTGGATAATGATCTCTATACTTAGCCTTGCGTTGCAGACTATCTTTTCTCAAAGAATTCCTTCCTATCCCTAGCATCTCTCTTGGGATGCCAGGAGGTGGGGTAGCAGGCCTCCCATCCCTTCTGGGTTCCCTGCAAGCAATCAGAGACCTCATTAACAATCTCTCCTTTCTGGGGATCTGCCTAGTGTCCTTGTGGATACATTGCATCCTGTGAAAATTTCATCCGCTGAAGCCAATTAAGCCATTCCCCTACTGGGGGAGTCTCCCAGATCTTGGGATATAATAATGGTGACCTCCAGGGTATGCTGATTTCAGAGATCAACCTCTGGACCACTGAAAGCCTGGGGCCAGAGGAAAGATGGGGTGCACTAGTTCACAGTATGTGTTCCCAAACCAGCAGCATCACTGCCACCTGGAACTTGTTAGAAATGCAAATCATCAGTCTCAAGTGGGATTTAGTAAAGCAGAAAGTCAGTCCTCTCTCTTTCAAGCTTCCTATAGGGGTTGCCAATGTGTGCTGCAGTTTGAGAACCACAACGTTGAAGGGTTTGGACCACAGACCCTGGGAAGTCCTAACTCTTTTTCCTATTTTCTTGCTAGTGACATGACTTCCAGCAAAAATTTAAATGTTAAC